>CABHPH010138568.1:16961-32832 GCA_902168325.1 Peromyscus nudipes | reverse complement strand
TGTGTGTGTGTGTGTGTGTGTGTGTGTGTGCATTCATGGAGGCCAGGGAAGTGTACTGAGTATCCTGCTCTATTCCTCTCCACCTATTTCTTTAAGACAGACCTTCTCACTGAACCTTGAGCTAGGCTGGCAGCCAACAAGCCCCCAAACCTTTCATAGTGCTGGGGTTACAGGGGCATGAGCCCTGGCTGGCTTTCTCTGTGGGTGCCAGGATCTCAGGTTTTTCTGCTCACACAGCAAACACTTTTCCCCTCTTAGCCGTCTCTCCAGCCCCCCAGCCTGTTCTTTTAAAATCTGGTCTCATACATGTTAACCACACAGCTACAGTCATTTATGTCTACACAGATCCATGACAACAGATTTGGTTTGTTTATTTCCACTTTTACACTTCCCTAGGGTGCATTTCCTTGGAAAAGGTGCAATGTAAGATAGGTAGAGAGGAGCCAAAAAGCAAAGGAACTTTGTGGATTTGTGTTATTTTGGTGGCAAAAGGAAGTGGTTCTGATTTCACCTCTTGGCTTTTTAGCCCAAACCCAAACCACACAAGAATGGTCCGGATTGATGCTCTCTGCTCAGTGTGGTCGTCTAGGTGAGGAAGATGTTCCATCATGTACATAGTTCATGGTGATGAGGATTGTCATTTGGAAGCTTCTGATGGTGCTTTCAATTGTTCCGTGTTGTTGTAACAAAACGCCAGAGGCTTGATACTTCATCAAGAAAAGAGGTTTATAGCCTCATAGGTTAGAGGCGAGGTCACATGACTGCCCATCTGGTGAGGCCCTCCTCTCTGTCATAGTTTTGGGAACTAGTCCATTCCAGCTTTCATACCCTCACTAACCACTTCTCGATAGACTCCACCTCTTACAGTTGACACCACCACCCTCGGAGACGGAGCTGCGAGCTCAGACCTTTGGAAACGAGCTGTATTCACACCAGAGCAGATCCAGGAGGCAGGAGTCTGCACTGTGGGGACTGAGTGTAGACACAGCTCTCAGCCACTCCCAGGAGTCCAGAGTGGGCTCCTCTCTCCAGCTGCACATCCAGATTCCCCAAGGGCTTATAGTTTGCCCTTGTGACGGTGTTTACACCACAGGAAATGGCAGGTACTGTAAAATGGGTTTTTCAGGTCCTGGTTTTGGAAGACTCCAATCCAGGGAGTTTTGGGATGGGCAGTTTTGTTGGGTTTTGAACACAACTGTTTGGAACAAAACACAGGGAGATCCTCCTAAGCCTTCCCAGGTTAATGGAACGTCACCAGGTTTAAAAAGTACCATGATGCAGATTTCCAGGATAATGAAAGCTAAATCAGAATTGGATTCTAAGTTTTGTTACACTATTTGTTGAAAATCTGTACCCTAAAATGTAATCACACAATAACCTTATTACAGAGAATAACTAAAATTAGTAAAATCATGCTTGACAAATTCTAGTCAACTTGTATGCTGCTCTGATTTGAGGCTAGTGAATCAGCTGTATTTCCTCAAAGGCATGAGATTAAGACACGTGGATGGACCAAGGTGTGAATGTTGAAGGGTCATCTCTGGGAATCTAAAAAAGATCAAAACATGGAAGATTAACAAGGTATTATTCCATGAAAAGTGTTATAATCTGAAGGCATTTGAAAACAGAACTAAGTTGATATCAATTTTTCTTTTTATCAAAGTTATATAATTTTCATATTTACTTCAACTGTATAGTCACAGACTTCTCTTCATAAGACACATCTCACACATGTGCTTGTATTTTTTGAGATAGGGTATTTCTGCATAGTTTAGGTTGGCCTTGAACTTGTGATCTTTCTGCCTCAGCTTCCGAAGTGCTTGGGATTACAGGTATGTGTCACCAGGCCCGGATCCTGTCTTTTCTGTTTGTTTTGGTGTCAGGGATGGAATCCAGGGTCTCTTGAATGCTGACCACTGAGCTACACCCAAGCTCTTACCCTGATAAACTTCTTATGCTTGGGATGACCTTGAACCACGTGCTGCCCTCGTCTCCAGAGCACACAGCGCTGCCGGATTTTCTACCCACGAGTCCCTTGGGCTGTAGGAGGCAGTGCCGTGGAGAGATGCTTTCTGCGACAGTTCTGGGTATAATTTTTGCAGCTGGCAAATGGAACAGTGTCCTACGTAGTGTGTAGCAGCAAGGCATGGAAAAGTGTGCCTAGGAACCTGATAATTTCATTTAAATTTACTTTTATTAGTTTGCTTAACAGATACTTTCTGCATCATGGAGCAGGCCAGCGATCTTGTAAATGAGGTAATCAAAAGGCCATATCAATTGCATTTTGATAAAATATTTAAAGAAGCAATCTGCCACGTCCCTTTGCTATTAGTGTGCTATTTCTTTAGGGTTGGAAACAAGCCAGCCTCTGAAGATGTTTGGAGGCACGTGGGAAGTGGTGAGTGGAGGCAAAAGGAGACTTTTCACTGGAAAAGATGGACATGATCGGCAATGTCGTCATGGTTATCCTATCCCTATCCAGAACATTAAAGTCCACGCATGGGGTGATGACAGTATGGCCTTCTCTTACCATGTCCGTAAACTGATCTGTGCAACTCATGCGAATCACTTCAGGTGTTGCCGGGCTATTCAAGGGGAAGGTTTCGCTCAGCCCGCGCTCCTTGCGGGCCGCGGTCACTGCATCATATATGGCAAACAAAACCGAGGATCCCAAGAACATTCCAGCCTCACCCAGTCCCTGAGAAAAGCATAAAAGGTAGTTAGAAATGCAAGGTTCTTTAAGTTTAGTACACACACACATACGCACACACACACACACACACACACACACACATGCATGCACGCATGCACGCATGTGCACACTTTTCTGGCTTTATCACTCCCAAGAAGGAGTGTATCTGAGTTGCTGAGACTAGGCCCCCATTTTAATTTGTGAGTGGGGTTCTTCTAAGAATACCTGGTGAAAATGCCCTAGGAAAGCAGGCATCTGAAAACACTTGTTTTCCTACCAAGTAGAGCCCTGAAGACCATATCCTTCTAGGGTACCTGTCTTTCAGTTAATTTTTTCTTTTACAGTGTTGGAGACAGAACAGAGGGCCACCTGTATGAGGATGTCTACAGAGGCAAGAAGAGGGTGTCAGATGCCCCGGAAAGTTGGAGATAGTGACTAGTTAAAGGCTATATGCTCCAGAAAGCAGGGAGTCAATACCTCAAGAATAAGTGACCATGGACACTTAGAGCAAAGAGCCAGAGTGGAGCTAGCTGAAACCCCACCCTGGTTTGGAAAGGATGTGGCTACAGGGGGGAGAGATTCTATGGGACAGGTGTGGAGGCTGGAGACAAGGGAGCTTTGAGCTGCTGGACTTTGCAGTCAGTCTCTCTGCTAGTGACCTCAGCCTAGCAGACCGAGATGCCCAGAGACTCTGCCACACGCCTCACTGGATTCCAATTTGTTTCATGGTTCAGAGTGGAGACTCTACGTGGGTTTCTGGAGTCTGTGAGCATCACCACTCTGCCTTTGGGGACTTACAAGTCAAAGGAAAAAGCGAATTGAATAGCCTGTTTCATGATCTGTTGATGGAGAAGGCTATTAAGGGCTGAATTCTGTCTTTCTTTAAACGAATGTTGCTGGGCCAACCTCTTAGTCCCTAGGCTGCATTTAGAGATAAGGTTGTTTAAGAACTGCTTAAGTTAAAATGAGGCTCTTCTGTTAGGCCCTTGTCGAGTGTGACAGGGACACAGGGAACAGCAGGACACATATCAGTAAGTCAAAGAAAGTAGGACTCAAGAAAACAAGTCTGCAAATATCTCACTGGGGACTTCAGGGAAACAAACCTCCGTGTAAGCTTCTGGGTTGTGGTATTTTTTGTTAAGGACCCACTGACTTGTTCTCTCCCAGCGAATACAGAGGTTGTCCACTCTTACCTTAGATGAGTAGATGGCGATGGGATTTCGAGAGTGCACCAGAGTGACGTAGAACTCTTCTGGTATCTCAGTGACAGTGGGGATTTTGTAGTCATCTGGACCCCGAGAATAGAGCACACCTTCTGGGGAATATTTCAGCTCCTCTATGGTGTAGAGTCCCATGCCTTGGATAAATGCTCCCTCAATCTGTGAGCACAGTTTTGTGGGTGAGAAAGCTATGACATTGGCTGAATAGATACTCTATTGGGAATGAAAGTGGAGCTCTGAGTCTCAGGAAGCCACTCTCAGAAGCTCTGTGACAGCTTTTACCAAGTGCCCATCTTGCCTGGCTTCGTTTTTTGGGCCCTCACATTGCCTTGTCCTTGTTCCAAATCCTGTCACATGATCCTTCTCATCTCCAAGTCTGTACGTGTGTTTTCTCTTGACTGTTGTCACATGGCCTACCTCACTTGTCCACCTGGAAAACTCCTGTTCACCTTTCAAGTTCCACATGAACACTGGCACCTCCCTGAAGCCCCTCTCTCCCTGCCTCCCTTCCTCCCTCCTTCTCTCCCTCTCCCTCTCTTCCTCCTTCCTTCCCTGTCTTTTTCTCTCTGTCTTTTCAGATACAGTTTTCTACGTAGCCCAGGCTAACTTCAGACTCACAATCTTCCTACAAACGGAATTGACAAAGTCCCTTTGGGTGTGGCCCAGAGTCACATACCTGCCCGATATCCAGGGCAGGGTTTATACTGAAGGCAGCATCCATGAAGATGTCGGTCCTCAGGAGCTTTGCCAAGGGAGGAAATATACAGTGGACAATGTTATTTACTGAAAAGGGATTTAAAAAAAAAACAACTATAACAACAAAGATTATGTATCTGTCCCCTGTCAGGTCAAGTTGGTTGTTACTTATAGTACAGAAAACATGACAGTGTTTGTTCATACCCTGTGAAGGTGGGGTAGGCAAGCATCATTCTACCTTGTGAGCCCCCGTCAGGCAGTCAACTTCAACCTCAGAACAGGCTGCGCCGTAGACATAGTATGGGTAAGCATCGCCTTCCTCCTTCTCCCAGTCCATGTTTGTCTGGTAGCCTCTGAGAAGAGAAGGCAGAGTGGAAATAAACCTGTTTCCCCTCAGTGGTCTGGTCATGGCATGGCTGTGGGGGTCCTGGAGATGACAGGGCAGATGGGCTACGGGCCCTGCCTTGGAGTTGGAGACCTGCTCCCTTTCTCCCTTGAGGGACTGTATGGCCGGAGCTCGAAGTAGACCCCAGCAACTTTGGAGGAGATGGATGGTCTGGTATCCGACCCTGCTGTCCAGTGTGCAGGTGCTGAGTTGGGCCATATATGTGTAGGATGGAGCTTCATAACTACGGAGCTTCTTGGCTGGTAATGGCGACCGTGCCAGGAGCTTCTGAATTGTTCTCTCCTTCTTCCCTCTCACTTCCTTTCCCACTGAAGGGATCCTGTGACCCCAGACTTAACACCAGTCACACACGACTGCTGCCCAAGTACCACACAAGCCAAGTAAGAACACCACGTACTTGAAATACCCGGTGGCCGAGAGGCTGATGGATTCTTCGAAGGCCTTTGCAACCTGGAAAAGATGATTTATCTCAAAGAAACAGAAGTTTGAGGAAAGTAATAAAAGCACCTTCCATGTTGGGCTTGCTTCTGGCTTGTACCAGGGTCTGTGATTCATATCTACTCCCTGGGAGATTTAAGCCTGTGTGTAGTATACAGGGCACTCTTCGCAGAGGAGGGGCTTGATGTAGCTGCTGGCTGCCCTCTGGGTCTCTCACTGTGTTGGGTCACATCATGTAGCCACTTTATGACTTTTCACATTCTTGGTCTTTCACATCAGTGAGGGGACTAGGCTGTGTTTATGTACATGTACACAGGGTATGAATACAGGCATGCATATCTGTAGTACACTGCTCTGCTTCTCATTCTGTTGGTTTGATCAATTGTCTACTGAACGGTCATGTCAGCTGCTGTGCTGGAGAGCGCCGTAGGGGATGATGGTGGTGGTTGTAATACAACTATTAAAAGTAAGATAATCTTTTGGTTTTTAAAGATATTTACTTTTTGTCTGCTCGTATGTATGTGTACTGCATGCGTGCAGTACCCCTGGAGGCCAGAAGAGGGAGTCAGTTCCTCTGGAACTGGAGTTACAGATGGCTGTGAACCGCCGTGTGGGTGCTGGGAACTGAACGCACGTTCCCTGTAAGAGCAGCCAATGCTCTTAACCGCTGGCCATCTCTAAAGTCCCCAGTCTTTTGGTCTTAAGAATGCTATACTCGCCACTGCACAGGGCTTGCCCTGTGGCCAGTCCTGCAGCACAGGGGGTTGTACTTTAGAACTCACGCTGCTCTTGCGCTCGGTGAAGTACCGGCTCTGAAATGAAGTCAGCTCTCTGTGAACACACACACCTCTTATCGTTCTGAAGAAGTAGAAGATGCTTAGAAGAAAACACTAAGCTTTGGATGGGCGCTGCCCCCCAGTGCACACACTGAGGACTTTTACCCATGTGTGTGGAATTGCTCTTTCCTGGCTAGGATAGTAAAGAGAACACTCACCCATTCCTTCCATTTTCCCTCAGGGTTTTTCTTGATGATGGGACGAAGACGCTCCAGAAGAATTTGGCAGGCATTCTGAAAAGTGAATGTTTAGAAAATTAGAAATTAAAAGCACAAAGAATGGGAAAATGTTAGTGATTCGGGAAGATTTTAATGGAGGCTCTTTTATAGACTTGTTTTCATCTCTTGTAGGATTTCTTAAATTGAGTAACATTTGAACTTGCTTCAGGAGAAAAAAGTCCTGCGGCATTGACTTGTGGTCAGCAGCTGTTCAAATGTGCACTAAGTAGAGTTAAAACTCTTTTGTGTGTATTTATACAACCAAAACAAGGAGTGTGCACACCAGTCTACACACTAATAAAATGTTGAGTGTGCACACCAGTCTACACACTAATAAAATGAGAGTGCATACCAGTCTATACACCAATAAACTTGGAAATAGCCACAATAATTGGAGAGACAATTCGTGGAACATGAGGAAGGGTGGACTTCAGAGCTGGGCATGCTGACTCTGCCAGTCACCAGTGGACAGGTCACTTTTCTTCCCTCTTCTTATTGCAATGGCCATGAGCTCCTCACTTGCATTTTCTATCTCATCACATTTACTTTTCAGCATGCAAGAACATATCAGTTACATATGCAGTCCATCTACGCCTCTCTCCTCACTCTGTTTCCCCTCACCCCTCCCTCCTTCCCTCCCTCCCTGCTTACTTTCCCCCCCCTTCTTTTTTTTTCTTCTTTCCTTTTTTTTCTTTTTCTTTTTTTTTTGAGACCAGGATCTTACTCTAAAGCCCTGCTGGCCTTAAACTCATGGCAATCCTCCTGTCTCAGCCTCTGAGTACTGGGTCAATAAATGTGAGCTACTGTGCCTGGCTTATTTAATTTTTCTTTTCTCATATATGTCATGAATATTTTCTTTAATATATTATGATTTTTATTTATGGTATCTTACTGTATAGACAGTTTGTGTTTTTCTTAAACTATTTTATTTTATTTTTACTTATGTGTGTGTACACATATGTGTGGGTGTCCACCAAGGCCGGAAGAGAGCACAGATACCCTGGAGTTGAAGTTACAGGTGGTTGTGGGCCTCCCAATGTAGGTGTTAGTAGCTGAACTCCAACCCTCTGAAAGAGCAGCAGCACCCTTTGCCAGGAGCCCTGCTCAGAGGACCCTCCATCCCTGCTGGATGCATTTCTGTCCAAGCCAGATGAAGCAGACCAGGTGTGGAAAGACTTCTGTCACACAGTTCGGTTGTAATTTTGGGCTTCAGCGGAAGGACTTAATTTTGTGTCAAAGGTGACCTGACGGTATCCACACAACACCTACCTTTATATCTGAATGTAATGTGCAAAATGAAAGCAGAAACCTACAGGTCTTAGCAAAATTGGAATTTCCCAGGGCATTTCCTTGGGCATTGGCTCCATAGCTGTTAAGAAGGATATGAATTAAAATGCTTTTATGGTTAAATAACCTCAGGAAGAGCAGTGAGACAATGCTAAGTAGATATGTTTACTGTGGGGCTTATCAGGACCTCTCTGTGCAGACAGGCATCACAGGCCTCTTTGAGTCGGATGGGGAGCGAAACCTTTTCCAAACACAGTGACCAGAGAATGCATGCTTTTCCTTTCCACCCAGCACTTTGCCTAGCCCCTGTCCTGAGGAGCATGTCCTGGGAAACCATGGTTCCCATGCACGGAGCCACTTGGCAGTGTGGAAGCTTCTTTTTTTCTCCAGGTGTGGCCAGTTTGTAGAGATGGTCTTTGTGGGAGTCTAATAGCCCCTGGGTGCTTTTCTAGAGTTTGGGAGTAGAAAGGGAGGAGGTGACAGCTGTAATTTACTAACAGTTCTCTGATGGAGGTGGCATCCGCAGCCTCAGTTTTCCAGGAAAGGAAATGGGTTCCTGAAGAGATTAGCTTTTTGGCCCAAACTCTTCATGAAGCCAAAATGGGGCTTCCCTGCATTGCTCTGTTGTGTTCTGATGCAACACAAAAGGAGGTTGCTGCAACCGAACACGGGTCATGATCAACAGTCCATGCAGGGAAGCACCAAACTGCCTCAGAAACCTGGACACGGAGCCTTGGCTCTGCCTGAATTTGCTGCGTGGACTAGAACTTGTCACCTCTGTCTCATCCTCCATTAAAGAACAAGGGTAACAGGGCCCTTCACCACCACGCTTGGTGGCTGAGAAATGAAAGGAAAATCACCTGTACAGCCTTCCCATTGACATCTGTCCCCAGGGAGCCCGCGGTGAAGAGAGCGTTGGGCACGGTGACGGTGCTGGTTTCGGACAGGTGCACGTACGACTGTGGGATGTTGAGCTCTCGACTGGCCACCTGCCAGAGGCAGAACAAAAACAGTGTTTACTTCATTGACGATAAGTCCTCTTCCGAGTGAAAAAGCTTGCGTTCTCTCTAGAGCTGAGCATGAAGCCTGGCTGTCCTGCTATAGGGACAGAGGCCAAGTCTCAGTTTTAAATGGCACAGTCAAGACACACTCCTTTTTTGAGACAGAAGGCTAACTCAACAACAGCCTTTCTGTGCTTCCTTGTGTACCTGCCTTGTGGAAGCCATGCAGAGGTGTGGCCACTCTGCACGCAGACTTCAGAAGGCACAAGGAGGCTGGCGTGACGCTCTGGGCTTACTGTTTCCAGTGTGCCTTCTCCTCCTGGTCTACAGATGACTTAGTGGGACATTTTCCTCAGAGACACTTCACAGGCTTAGGGTTGTAAGGAAGTATGGCGGTCAGAGAGGGTCCTGGACCTCTGTGTGGTTTTCTAGTTCTAAGAACCTTATCAAATGATGTTTATTTTTAAAGAATTTGTCTTTTCTCTATTTCTCATGGGAAAGTTGTTTCTTACTGATGAGCATTTTTCATACACTAAAAACCAACCAACCAACCAACAACCAACCAACCAACTAACCAACCAACCAACCAAGTTTTAGGGCTGGCAAGATGGCTCAGTGGGTAAGGATGCCTGCTGCCAAGCTAGACAACCCATGTTGCCTGAAACCCACAGGATGGAAGGAGATAATTGATTCCTATCCACTGCCTTCTGATCTTCACATGTACATTGTAGTGGTGCACATGCACACGCGCACATGCACACACACACACACTCACACTCACACATACATTTACACATACATACAATGTAAGAAAATCAGTGGTTTAGGTTAACATATAAAGTAGTGGGTTTTGTCATGTGTCTTCATACACATGTCTTCTTTTTAAATAATTTATTTATTTTTATTTTATGTGCATTGGTGTTTTGTCTGCATGTATGTCTGTGTGAGAGTCCTCTGAAACTGGAGTTAAGAGACAGTTGTGAGCTGCCATGTGAATGCTGGGAATTGAATCCGGGTCCTCTGGAAGAGCAGTCAGTGCTCTTAACTGCTGAGTCATCTCTCCAGCCCCCATACACATGTCTTTATATTGTGTTCCCATTTGTCCCCCTCCATCCCCCATATACACTTTTAATCAAATGTCACATCCAGCAATTGTTATTTCACATTAAAACAAAGAAAGGAAGATTTCCCATTGCGATGATCTCGTAGAGTAGTAGAGAGATGCTTTGAGTTATTCTATGGAACAGTGGCCAGCCACGTGAATGGATTCCTAAAGCAGAGCAAGGACTCTTTTCTCGCCCTTCCCCCACCATTCACTTCAGAATAGAAGGTGTTTGGCTTGCCCAAATCTCTAAGCAGGCTGGCAGCTGGGTCTAGAGTGAGCTCACGTTTCAGCCTCACAAAGGGTGAAGGCTCAAGAGCTTAGGTTTTCAGCCTGTGAAACATGAATTGCTAATTGAGGATCTGAAGGAACACATTATTGCTTTGAGTAGTCAGTATGAATTTAAAAAGTGTTTTATCTTTGGAAACGGAACCCGCCTCCCCCCCTCCCCCCCCCCCCCCCCCCCCCAACCCAGGGACTCAATTCTTTTGATGCAGGAAGAATGATATCGAATTTCCTGTTCTATCTCCCTGTCCCTCACCCCCTTGCATTTTTGCATCCCTGAAAGTCAGGATGAGTCGGGGTGGCTTGTGTGTGCAGCGTGTGTGTGTGATCTTTCTGACTCAGCACGGGAAAACTGGCCTGTTGCCTATACAATCCAATCCACTTCACAATGGAGAACACAAACACTTATCTCACCTGAATCATTTTGGTGTATAGGCCTTGTCCCAGCTCACAGCCACCGTGGGTCAGCAGGACAGAGCCATCCAAGTAGATGTGGACCAGAGCGGCTGCCTGGAAGAGACAATCGTCATACCATTTTGGAAACTGATGAAAGCCAAAGATTGTTTTGAGTTCACCCAAGGTTGTTGGATGAACCACTTCCTTTGATTTAACCAATCTCTCATTTCTCACTGTGGGTAAGAGAGCCACAGACAACCCCTTGCAAGACACCCTGGACCTGAAACCATCAATCTAGATGTTGGATGTGTGTATTTCCCTCCCCCTCGGTCCCCAGCATCTGTCTCTTCAAGGCCTCAACCTTGAATGTTTCAATAATGAAACAATGCTTCATAATTCTTTGCTCACCAGGTGTGGAAATCGATTTAACACGTCTGACTGGAACCCACACGGGTAAATTTCCAGGCACACCTTCTCCTGGATACTGGAGGCCCCGGAAGGACCTGGAGATGTTTCATGGTTTCCAAAGGCTGTTTTTCAGAATGATGGTGGGGGGGATGAGGGTGTCTCTCAGGGTGGATAACCCTGCTCAGCTGCAGGCTGGCAGTAGAGCCTGGATACCCAGGTTTAACAAGCTCCCACAGGACGTTGATTATGGTCAGGCTCGGGTTCCACTAATTTAGTCTCTATTCTTCACTTGTGCAGGGGGGGACTAGAAGTCTAGAGATGGGGATAGCTGGCCAAAGCCAGGTGCCTAGCATTGGATAAAGTTTTAACGGGGTGGAAAGAAAAAGATGAAGCTAGAAATTGAACTCCATGAAAAACCAGTTAACAGTGAAATTAGAGAGGAGTGCAAGAAAGGGATCTTTTTGTTTATCCCAGTTTGCTCTTGAAACTTGGCCAGACATTCCCATACTCACATTAGGGTGTGGCTCCTCAAATGGGTCCCTTTGAGCAGGACCTTACCGTTGATGCTTTCCAAGGCCCTAAATACTGACTGCATCCTGAAGGTCTGTCCCGATATCCATGGGCCCAGCCCTTGTCTACATCCATGCTCTCTCCTGCTAAAGGGAACTAACTACTCTTCATTTCTCCGTCTCCAGTGGGGACAACACAATTGCTTATTATACATGAGCTTTTATACAATTGCTTCCTTATACATGAGCCCTTTTCAGAGAGGCAACCATTTGGAGAAGGGCTTTGAGGGGGACACAGCTCTTCTGCCTCACCTGATTGTAGAAGGCTGTGGGGATCCCAATGCTAAACTTCATGGGGGTGACAGCAAGCCCCCTTTTCTTCCAATAATTCTTTTTGTTAAATTCCTCTGCAGCCTGCTTCCTAGCATAGAACGAGGACTTCTCCAGACACTCCTTCCAGCATCTTCTCAAGGGCTCCGGATTAAACGTCTGCTTATAGGCTGTCTTGCTAGTTCGCTTATACATGTTTATTTCTTTAACCTAAGAGGTGAGAACATGTGTGCATTTTTGTTACATGTCTGATATGGAGAAAGTTTGTCTAAAAAACCTCAAGTATATAAATATGCAAATGTATATGTTAAAAATGACAACAACAACAAAAAACCAATAGAAACTTCTAATGAATACTTCATGTGCTCTAGGTTCTAGAGTTTAGCATTTCAGTGAACTTCACAATAACCCCGAGAAACAGTAGGATTATTACTAGTCTTGCTATCAATTTCCTGGCAAGGTGAAATTCTCCTGATTTGAATTCTTAATTACTCTCAATTACTTCCACTTTACCTCTTCAGAGTCCTGCACATGCCAGCCAGGCAAGTGCTTGTCCGGTGAGTTATGTCTCCATTTCTCTTCAAAGTCTTAAACTGTGACAAGATGTTGCACCAAAGGCTGCAACCATCCTACCCAATTTCTGTCTGGAATAGTTTCACATGGACTCTGGACTGCCCTTTGTGACTTGCTTTGTATGATGGGACCACACATAGTGATGTAGACAGACTTGAAAAGTGTTTGTGTCTTGGGGCACACCACTTTCCTGCTGCTCTTTGGAACTCTGTGATATCCCTCCCTGCCATGAGAATCAATATGGGCTAGCTGACCGAAGGATGAGAGACTGTGGAGCACACTTCTCAGGTGAGTCATAGATAAGCCGGTCAAATACTCATCAGAAATGTCAATAAAGTCATCTTGAACCATAGAGTGTCCAGTGAGCTGGCCCAGACCAGAAGAGCCCCCAAGCGACCCCCAGAATCATAAGCAATAGTATCATTGCTTGAAGCTACCAGGTTTGTGGTTGACTTACCACAATAGAAAATGTTAACTGATAATGGACAACGTGTTTTATTTTCTTGAAACTGTACATAGATATTGTAGGAGCCCAAGATATAGCCCACGTGGTATGGCCAGTGTTTCACTATCAGGTTCCACTGCTCACCTCTTCAGGGAGTAGGTTACATTTAGATGCCACCGCAGTTACGTAGGCTTCAACTACCACCGTCGCTTGAGGGAAGCCGAATCCTCGGAAAGCTGTGTTTGACGGCAAATTTGTTTTGCAAGCCCTGCCCCGGCACCGGAAATTTGGGATACAATATGCGTTTTCAGATTTCAGCACAATAAACTCTATCACCTGAATTAAAACAAAAATATAACTTTTCATCTGTCGTCAAGATTTCAAGCCACTGATTTGAATTTTATCTTTAACTTAAACCCTTTGCGGAATTGGTCAGCTGTAAGACAAGTATTTGTGCAGATAAAGTAAGGACCACGGGCTCTCCTGAAGGCGTATTTACCATCTCAGACTCATCAGGAGTGCATCCTCCGTTGACATAATACTCCACGTCAGCAGCCTTGATCTCCCCGTTATTCATGAACCCGATCTGCAAAGTGATAATGAGGAAGAGGACTTTGTCAGCAGCCTTCCCTGCAGCCAAACCGTGTTGTGCACAAACACACCTGGCCATAGTTGTCAACCCATGCTTAGGCTGTGCTCGTGATTGGCTATGACCACCACCAGAGAAACATCATCTTAACAGGATCCAGGAGGGTCTGCCTAGTTGTACACAGCACTCAAACACCCCTTTGCAGGGGTGGGGCATCCAGACACGGTCGTTAATGTGGGTTGATTGGCAGTTTGCTGACCTTCTGGATCTCACTCACTTTGTATTTTCCCAGGAGTGGGTGGCGGCCAGCGGTTATCAGCATGTCATCACCACGATCCAGGATGAAGCGGATTGGGCGGCCAGTCCTGCAGGAAATGACTCGGTTAAAAAGCTGCAATCTCCATAAAGCTGTAGAAGCATAAGGTGGGGTAGTCTTGAAGTAATTAGGTCAATGGTTTTAATGGATAGTAACACGCCTCAGATGACATTTTGGAAGTAGTCAGGGCATTGAAATTAAAATAATTATTCTGGTTTAGTCAACTGAATATTTGCATATCATGATGATACAATATTTGATTATAAATTATTCCCATTTCCTTCCTTCCTTCCTTCCTTCCTTCCTTCCTTCCTTCCTTCCTTCTTTTTTTTTGGAGTGAGGGTGGTTTGAGATAGAGTTTCTCCGTGTAGTCTTGGCTGTCCTGGAACTTGCTTTGTAGACCGGCTGGCCTCGAACTCACAGAAATTTGCCTGCCTCTGCCTCCTGAGTGCTGGGATTAAAGGCATGTACCACCAAGCCCGCTTTCCTTTTTCTTTCTTGAGACAGGATTTTATTATGTAGCCCTGGCTGGCCTGGAAAGACTCAAGAGATGTGCCTGCCTCTGTCTCTGCCTCTTGAATTCTGGGATTAAATGGCCTGGCTCTTTTCATGTTATGTAAATGAGTTCCACAATCATCTTTCAGTTATACACATAGAAGGTTTTGTTCTGAATTTCACTTTCAGACAGTAATGGGGCATTAACATATCTCTGTGCGGGGGTTGCTGGGGCTGAAAAGTAGGGTGCGACACTCTGTAGATGTCAGTTTCCCTATGTACAGACCCCTCCTGTAAAGTGTCCATTCGGGGCTCTGGTTTCCAGCCCCTGCCAAGCCACTGTGTTCACTTGAGGCAGGCTTTCTCCAGCTGGGAAGTACAAAGGAGCTAAGATTCTCACGGCTCCTCCCTCGGTACCAGCAGCCTGTGAGTTAGCCTGGGTGGCTGCTATCTTAGTCAGCGTTGGTAGTTAGAGGTTTCCCAGGCAGGCCTGCACCAGCATCTGCTTTCTAACCAGAGGGGCACAGGCTAAGGGACACTGACTGGCAGCAGCATGCAGCTGGCTTCAGGACAAGCTGTTGGAAGGCCGGGGTTCTGACCTTCCAACCCGCCACCAACTTCAGCTGAGATGCAGGCCGAGACGGGAGGGGTGGGGTGTGGGGTTGGAAGGACTTGCGCAACTCAGACTGCTGACATCACAGCGGTCCCTGGACCCCTTACTTGTTGGCGGCCACAGCAGCGACAGCTCCCAGTAGAGCGGGCTTGGTCACTTTGCCCCCAAACGCTCCTCCAGTTCTTTTCATGTGGCAGGCAACTCTGCTCCTTGGAACCTTTAATGCTGCAGACACATACTCCTGCAAGAGAAAGGCCCCAAGCCACATAAGTGACATTCCATGGTTTACCTTCTTGCCTGTGTGCTGTCCTGACACACTAGCCCAACCAACACCTCCATTGATACCGTTGTACAACCACCATAGTCTTGTTTAGAAATGTCAGCATCCCCAAAGAAACTGTGATCCATCAGTCAGCAATTCCTTGTTTCCCATTAACTTCTCAGTCCTCGGCAGCCTGGAGTCTGTGACCCGTCTATAGACATGTCACACAGCAGAGCTATACAATACGTAGTCTTTGTGACTGGTTTCTTTCACTTAGCATAATGCTTTCAAGTGCTCTCTACCTGTAGTATGCATGAGTATATCTTGCTTTTTATGGCTGAATAATATTCCACTGAATGGAATATTATTATTTTTTTCTTTGTCATCAGTTAATGGACATTGGGTTGTTTCCACTTTAGACTCTCATAAGTAATGCTGTTATGAACATGTGCCTAAACTTTTAAAACTTAAAGAAGTTTAAACAAGCACATAAGGTGTTAGATGTATAAGTCTTCACAGACATGCTTCTATTTCTCTTGGCTACATGCATAGTCATGAGACTGCTAGGTTATGTGGTCACTTTCTTTCCAGCACCCCAAGAGACAAATGTGCCGTGGAACAATCTTTGTACACTGTAAATATGTATTACTCTCATTGTTATTAAAAAGCTGATTGGCCAATGGCTAGGCAGGATTTTCAGAATGGAGAGAATGCTGGGAAGAAGAAGGGCATAGTCTGAGGAGTCAAGAGGAAA
>CABHPH010138567.1:2253-39037 GCA_902168325.1 Peromyscus nudipes | reverse complement strand
CTTTTACTCTAACATAGTATCTGTCTTTGAAGTTGATGTGTATTTCTTGTATGCAGCCTTGTATCCATTCTGTTAGCCTGTGTGTTTTTAAGCCTGTGTCTTTTTATAGACGAATTGAGTCCATTGATATTAAGGGATATTAATGACCAGTGATTTTTAATTCCTATTATTATTATTATTATTATTATTATTATTATTATTATTATGGTGGTAGTGTGTGTGTATTTCCCTTCTTTGGGATTTGCTGCTGTGGTGTTATCTATTGCCTATGTTTTTGTGGGTGCATCTAACTTCCTTAGGTTGCAGTTTTCCTTCTAGGTTTTTCTGTAGGGCTGTATTTGTGGATAGGTATTGTTTAAATCTGGTTTTGTCTTAGAATATCTTGTGTACTCTGTCTATGGTGATTAAAAGTTTTGCTGGGTATAATAGTCTGGGCTGACATCCATGGTCTCTTAGTGTCTGCATAACGTCTGTCCAGGACCTTCTGGCTTTCAGAATCTCCATTGAGAATTTAGGTGTTATTCTGATGGGTCTGCCTTATAAGTCACTTGGCCTTTTTCCTTTGCTGCTCTTAATATTCTTTCTTATTCTTTAAGTTTAGTGATTTCATCATTATATGGCGAGGGGACTTTTTTGGGGGGGTCTAGTCTATTTTATGTTCGGTAAGCTTCTTGTATCTTCATAGGCATTTCCTTCTTTTAGTTGTTAAAGTTTTCTTGTATGATTTTCTTGAATATATTTTCTGTGCCTTTGAGTTAGTATTCTTCTCCTTCTTCTGTTCCTGTTATTCTTTGGTTTGGCCTTTTCGTGGTATCCCAGATTTCCTGGATGTTTTGTGTTATGACATTTTTGGCTTTAGTGTTTTCTTTGACTGATGCTGTTTCCTCTATTGTATCTTCCACACCAGAGATTCTCTCTTCCATCTCTTGTATTCTGTTGATTATACTTGTGTCTGTAGTTCCTTTTCAGTTACTCAGACTTTCTATTTCGAGCATTCCCTCGGTTTGTGTCTTCATTTTTCTGTTTCAATTTTCAGGACTTGAACTGTTTCCTTCACCTGTTTAATTTCTTTTTCTTGGTTTTCTTGGCTTGCTTTAAGGGATTTATTGATTTCTTGCGATTTTTTTGTCTGTCTTTTCCTCAATTTCTTTAAGGGAATTTTTCATTTCCTCTTTAAAGGCCTCTATCATCTTCATAAAATTATTTTTAAGGTTGCTTTCTTCTGCTTCTTCTATGTTGTGATGTTCAGGTCTTGCTGTTGTAGAACTTTTAGGTTCTGGTGGTGCCATATTGCTCTTTATGTTGTTGTATATATTTATTCACTGGTGTCTATCCATCTCTTCTCCAATAGGTGCAAGAGGTGTCTGTGTCTGAGGGAGCTTCTCTTGGTCCAATCTGTGCTTGCTGTGTCTTTGTCTGAGGGGGCCACTCTTGGTCCAGTCAGAGTTCTTGGTCTAATTGGAGCTGGCGGGATTCTGTGTCTCAGGGAGTAGCTGAGGTTGTAGGGGGTTGGGTGGGTTTGTGGTAGGGAGTGGGTCTTGTAGATTGCGGGGACCAATGGGGGTGTTGGTGGGGCTGTCTGCCTGCCTGCAGGAGTCTTCTCTGCTGGCTTGCAACTGGGACAGCAATGGGTGGGGGTGGGGGCACTGATTGTGCCTCAGGGCCTAGGTCATAGAGGCAGGACTGTCTGCATGGGAGAAGAGTCACTCACCTCTAGGTCCAATCAGAGCTGGCAGATCCTGTGTCTCAGGGAGCCACTGAAGTTGCAGGAGGATGGGTGGATTTGGGGTAAGGAGTGGATCTTGTAGATTGCAGGGTCCCATGGGAGGGTGTTGGTGGGGAGGCCTGCCTGCAGGAGTATTCCCTGCTGGCCTGCAGCTGGGGCAGCACTGGGTGGGGTGGCGGGGCATGGATTGTGCCCCCGGACCTGGGTCCTAGAGACAGGACTCTCTGGGTGGAGAAGAGTCACTCGCCTCTTCTAGCAGAACTTCTTAAAGAAGCCATATCCTTTTTTTAAGCTTTATCAGGCCCTATGGAAATTCAAGAGCCTAACACTGATACACCAACATATATATTACTCTTTTGGCTCTTCACTCTTTTTGGGCCCACCATCCAGCTCTCAAATAAATCACACAGAGACTTATTCTTTCTTATGAATGCCCTGCCTTATCTTGGCTTGTTTCTTGCCAGCTTCTTAATTTATCCCAGCTACCTTTTGTCTACCTTTTTATCTCTACTTCTGCATACCTTTTCTTTTCTTCTTATTCAGTTTCTCGCTGTGTGCCTACCTCCTTTTCTCACTCCTTCATTTTCCATTCCCAGATTTCTCCTTCTATTTATTCTCTGCCTGACAGCCCTGCCTGTCCTTTCTCCTGCCTTGCTATTGGCTGTTCAGCTCTTTATTAGACCAATCAGGTGTTTTAGACAGGCAAAGTAACACAGCTTCACAGAGTTAAACAAATGCAACATAAAAGAATGCAACACATCTTTGCATCATTAAACAAGTGTTCCAGTGCATAAACAAATGGAACACATCTTAAAATATTCCACAACAGACATCCATCTTGCACCCTTCTTAGTTACTTTTCTTTTGCTGTGATAAAACACCATAACCAAGGAAACTTACAGAAGAAAAAGGTTCTTTGGGTTTATGAGTCCAGAAGGTTAAGAGTTTATCACAGTGGAGAGAGGAAAAGTGGATGCATCAAGATGGAGGCTAGACCAGGATACTGAGTGCTCACATCTGGAGCAGCAGGAAGCAGAGAGAATGAACTGGAAGATGTGTGAAGATACGAGCTCTGAATTTCCATCTTAATAAACTACTTCTTCCTAATCCTCCCCAAGCAAAACTACCAATTTGGGACTACTCAAATGCCAGAGATTATGGGGGGTATTTCTTCCTTAAATCACAACAACACTCATCCTCCCAAGGTTCAGAGATCATCAGAGAGGAGACAGTGGGGTCATTACAAGAACCAAAGGTAGTGGATAATCACAGAGAAGCTCTTCTCCAGACACAACAAGGCAGTTGTACATGTGAAAAGGTAGTGGCTCTAACTACATGCACAAGACCAGCACAAGATCAAGGCAGACAGAATCCCAGCTTGCAGGGAAGAGATAATCAGGAAATCCCCCTGCTAGGTATGGAAATGTAACAAGCTTCTGGTGGCTGTTTGGAGATGGAAATTTTTTCCTTTAGGGATGTGGCCATGCACATAAATGGCAGCAGTAACTGGACATTCTGATTTAAATGAGAAATGTCTTCTATAAGCTCAGGCATTTGAACACTTATCACCCCCTTTTGTGGTGGTGTTTGGGAAGGTGTAGTCGGTTATGGCCATCCTGGAAGAAGAATGTTACTGGAGGCAGGCTTTGAGAATATGTAACCTTGCTCTACCTCCAAAATGGTCCCCTTCTTTGTGCTCATAGTAAAAGATGTGAGCTCTCAGCTTCCTACTTCTACCATTCCTGACACTTGCTGCCATACCACCCTACCTTGAAGGACTCTTACATTTAAAAGCATTCCTTGTATAAAATAAAACCTTGACCATGGTTTTTATCATAGCAACAGGAAAGTAGCTAATACAGTGAATTTCATGGATTTAACAAAAGGAACACATAAAATATAGGGGTGATAGTTAGTGGTAGAGGGATAGAGGAGTAATTAGAAGGGAGAAAATGGGAATTGGACTTGTTCAAAACACATTATATGCATGTATGAAAATCTTAATCAACAAAAAATTACAGACCATTGCAGATAACACAATTTGCACTTCTTATGCTCTGATTTTTGGCTTTATTATTATTATTATTATTATTATTATTACTATTTTACTTAAACTCACCCATCAGTTAAGAATTAAGAAACTAGGTAACTTTAGTCATTGGAAGTTAGGCTTCTGATTGGATTCAAGACCTATGAACCCATATCTTGGGATGTCATAGGCCCCATAGGGGAGAACATAGTACTATTATTTTTAGCTAAATGGATGTAGTATTAAACAACTCCCACATAAACCACAGCATAAATGTTTGGTTAATATTCAGTTGTGATAAAAATTGTAATCCCATCATTTGAAGCAAAATAGACATGATTAGAATTGTTACATAAGGTACAATTAAAAGACATAATTGTATACATTGGCTTTAATATGTAAATTAAAATTAGAACATTTTACTTAAACCATGTGCATTCATTCACTTACCAACTTACGTATGTTAGAGGTATTTATGTAGTCATTTAACAGTGTGATTTCTTATGACTCTTTCAGACATCCTGACTGTTATTTTGCCCTCCTTTTGTATTTCTCTCCCTCTCTGTCTGTCTATCCCACGTCCTCCTTCAGATCATGTGTAACCTGGTACTGCCCTCTTACTGCTTTCTCACCACTCACCGTGCAGTGGTCACTTTCATCTCACTGGTTTCTTGGTTCTCAACAAAACTAAGTTGGCTTGTCCTGTATCAAGTAACATAATCAAGGTACCCCTCAAAGACAGTTTCAGATTCATCTTGATTTACACAGTTCCTCATAGGTGTGCCGAGTGCCTTGCCTCCTAAGTGTTGATTAATTAATACTGACCATCGTGCTAGGTATTATAAAGCATGCCTCATGTTTACATTTTAGTTAATTTTAGAACACTTCTCTCTAGTAGGGACAGTATTTCTGTTGTATTAAAATGCATATATGGATATCCAGTTTCTGTGGTTTCCCAAAGACCACAGAAATCGTCATATAAAGGAATCTGATCACCATAAACATTGGAGAAACTTTCCCTAACATTGAATAACTCAAGATTCGTATCTTTCTAATAGTTACCTTGCTTAAACTAGTTATTTGAGAATTAAAATTTTGTGTCATTAAATACTTATCACAGTACCTGAAATGTAATAAAATAACAAGGTTAAAAATTATGAACTATAATGAAAGCAGTGAACTTTCATACGAGTAATTTCTTGCATATTTTAGTAAGGTAAGAACACCAGGTTATTTGGCTTCTGGAATATTTCAGTTATTCAACATAAACCCTTGATTTACTTTTCTCATTGTATTATAATTTTTGAATGAGACATGAAGTTTGAAAACATTGCATAAATAAGACTCTTGTTGTGCTTGCCAGAGTTACCTGAATATTCCTCAAATTTGTACTGAAATTTACTCATAGAGATAAACATCTTCTCACTCTCAAGGAGATACATTATAATTAGGGACATTTGGTAGTCCCTCCTTGTTGGTCATTGTTAGCACTCTCTGAATTCTTTGCCCTTTCTCTAAAACAAGAGCTCTCGCCTACTACCTCTCTACTAGCATTTTCTCAATATAAAGTTAAGTGTTTGAAGTAAAGGGGAAGATGTTTGAGGCAGGATATCATTTGACAAATGATAAACAGAGAAAAACTGGAAGACTACCAGAATGAACATAAGATACAAGACCATATGAAGCAACAAAAGGAAAGGAAAGTAAGTGAAACAAATAAATATAAAGCATGAGGAAGGGTTATATATAAGGGAACAGCTAAGATAATACAAGTGAAACACAAATATTTAGAAAACACAAATATTAAATAGATTACCTGTATAGAAGAAAATTTAGCATTTATATCCAGCTAGTTAATTTTTCTAAGGTTAGAAAACTTTAGAGAAGTAAAACATTAAATTTACACATTTCGTATTTTATTACATTTTAATTTCTAGGAAGAGTAAGAGACATAGAACAAGAAAAACATACAGATATGAACATTGACTGTGAGCTCATGGGAAGCTGTGTATAGCACTTTTACTTGGAAGAGATTATTTAAAAATCTAGATTTTTGATTTCAGAAAAAATTTTCAAATGATAAAATTGTTTGATATTGTATATAAAATTATAAAAGATGACATTGTATGTTCATATCACATTTTGCTCTGTTATATTTATCCTTTTGAAAAGCACTGACAATGTTAACAATAACAAAATGTAGCTAAAACTGAAGTAATATGAGTGCTAAAGAATGTCCATGATGCCAGCTGCCACCAGCAACCTTGTTGTTATCCTGATCCATGGTACCACTGGGCACCAGGGTGATGTCCATGATCCAAGCTTCCACCAAAAAACATGGAGATGTCCACGGTCTATGCTGCTGCTAGACACCATGTTTATGTCCTTGATCAGGGCACCTCTCAAAGACCATGTTGATGTCCATTATTCGAACTACCATCCAAACTATGTTGATGTCACTGATCTTTGCTGCTGCTGCTGCATGTTGATGCCCACAGTTCCTGTTGCCACCAGAGACCATGTAATGTCCAGGATACATACTGATTCTCTAAGCCATGCTGATGCCCTTGGTCCTTGCTACCAATGGAGACGATGTTGATGTTCCTGGTCCATGCTTTACCACTAACTATGTTGATCTGACTGATCCTTGCTACCTCTATTACTGATGTTGCTATGTAGGATTCAAGATGTCACACAAAACTATGTTGATGTCACTGATCCCTGTTGCCTCTGTTAACAATGTTGATGTCCATGATCCAACCTGCCATGCTGTCCCTAATGCTTCTGGAATCCATGTTGATGCCTGTGGTGTTTGTTGCCCCTGGAAATGATGTTGAGGTACAAGCTCTGTTCTGCCAGCTGAGACCAAATTGATGCAGGAGTTCTCTGTTGCCAAGATGAAGAATGTTGATTTATTTCATCCGAACTGTCATCTGAAATTAAGTTGATATCTAGGATCCATGCTGACACTGGCAACCATGTAGATGTCCTAAATCTTTGCTGCCTCAGTTAACCATGCTGATGTACCTGATCCAACCTACCATGCTATCCTTACTGATTAGGGAAGCCATGTGGATGCCTGTGGTCCTTGTTGCTCCTGGAAATGATGTTGATAACCACGATCTGTACTGCCATGTGAGACCATGTTGATGGAAGTGTTCATTGCTGCCAACATGAAAAATGTTAATTTCCATGATTTAACCTACCATCAGAAACTAAGTGGATATCCGTATTTCATGCTGTCTACTACAACCGAGATGATGTCATTGATCCCTGCTGCCTCTGTGTACCATGATGATGTCCATGATCAGGCATACCATGCTCTTCCTGTTGCTTCTGGAATCCATGTTGATGCCTGTGGTCCTTCTTAAAACTGAATACCATGTTGATTTTCTGGATCTCTCCTGCTACCTGTGACTATGGTAAGGTAAATGTTGTGCATTGGCAACATGAAGGATGCTCATTTCTGTGATTTCACCTATAATCCAAACTATGTATATATCCTTATTTCATACCGCCACCTGCAACCATGTTGATTTCAGTGACCATTGCTGCCTATGTTAACCATGTTGTTGTCCACAAATGGACACATAATGCTATTGCTATTGCTTCTGGAAGCCATGATGATGACCTTGGACCATGTTACCACTGACTAAAATTTCCATGATCTTCTCTTGCCATTGTGACCATATAAAGGAAGTTTTCTGTGTTGAATGTGAAGAATATTACTTTCTGATATTTAACCCACCATCCGAAAGTAAGTTGATATCCAAACTATATGTTGCCATCTGCAACCATGTTGACATCATTCAGCCCTGCTACCTCTGTTTACCTTGTTGATGTCTATGAATGGACTATTAACCTATATTGACTAATGGACTATGAACCTACTATTCCTAATACTTCAGGAAGCCATGTTGACCAAGTGGTCCTCATTACCATAGGATAATATTTTTATTGCAGTAACCTCTACAGCCCTTATGATCATATTAAGATAATGGCTCTCTATTGCCAACGTGAAGAATGTAAGTTTCCAAGAAGTGAAATACCAAGTGAAACTATGTTGTTATCCAGAAAGCATGCTGCCACCTCAACCAAGATGTCATTGATCCCTGCTCTGTCTGTTAAACATGTGGATGTACATGAGCAGACCTACATGCTATCCTGTTATTTCTGGAAGCTATGTTTAGCCAGGGTTTTTTCTTGCACATGGATCTGATGTTGAAGTTCAACATCTGTCCTGCCACCTGAGACCATGTTGATGAAAGAGTTTTGTGTTGCCAACGTGATGAATGTTAATTTCCCTGATCTCAACTACCATATGAAGCTATGCTGCTGTCCATTCTACATGCTGCCACCTGAAACCATGTGGATTTAATTGATCCCTGCTGCCTCTGTTCACCATATGAATGTCCATGATCAGATTATAATGCTACTTCTACTACTTCTGGAAGCAATGTTGATGCTCAGGATCTTCTTACCACAGGATACCAGGTTGATTTCCATGATCTTTCCTGCTACCTGTGACCAAGTCAAGGTAAGTGTTCCTTATTGCTAGTGTAGAATGGTAATTCCCAAGATTTAACCAAGCATTGGTAAGTAAGCTGATATGCATAATTCATGCTGCCACCTGCTACCATGCTGCTGCCTCTGTTAACACTGTTGATGTCCATGAATGGACCGCCCATGCATCATCCCTATTGGTTCTAAAGCCATGTTGATGCAAGTGGTCCTTGTTACCATGGGATAACATCTTGATGGCCATGACCTCTCTGGCCCCTTATGACCATATTAAGGTAAGTGTTCTGTGTTGCCATCGTGAAGAATGTAAATTTCCAAGAACTGAAATACCAATTGAAACTAAGTTGAAATCCAGAATGCATCCTGCCACCTCCAGACAAGTTGATGCCATTGATTCCTGCTGCCCTTGTTAAACACATGGCTAGCCATGAGCGGACCTACCATGCTATTCCTACTATTTTGGAAGTCATGTTGATGAGGGTTCTTTCTTGTTCATGGATCTGATGTTGAAGTCCATCATTGGCCCTGTCAACTGAGACCATGTAGTTGCAAGAGTTCTGTGTTGCAAACATGAAGAATGTTAATTTTATGATCACAACTACCAGCAGAAACCGTGTCTCTCTATCCATTCTACATGATGCTGCCTGAAACCATGTCGATTTAATTGATCCTTGCTGTCTGTTAACCTTTTGAATGTCCGTGATCAGAACTACAAAGCTATTCCTACTACTTCTGGAAGCAATGCTGATGCTCATGTTCTTCTTACCACTGGACACCAGGTTGATTTCCATGATCTCTCCTGTTATGTGTGATCATGTTAAGGTAAGTGTTCCCTTTTGGCAATGTATAGAATGGTAATTCCCAAGATTTAACCACATGTTGGTAACTAAGTTGATATCCATAGTTCATGCTGCCACCTGCACCCATGGTGATGCCATTGATGTCCATGAATGGACCTCCCATACATTCCTAATAGTTCAGTAATCCATGTTGATGCATATGGTCCATTTTACCACTGGATAGTGTCCTGATTGCCATAAACTCTCTGTCCCCATATGACCATATTTGGGTAAGTGTTCTATGTTACAAATGTGAAGAATGTAAACTTCCAAGAATTGATCTACCATCTGAAACTAGTATGATATCCAGAATGCATGCTGTCACCTCTGAACAAGTTGATGTTATTGATCCCTGCCGTGAAACACTTGCATGTCCAGGAGCTATCCTACCATGCTATTCCTACTATTTCTGGAAGCCATGTTGATTCCAGGGTTCTTTTTTGCCCTGATGTTGATTTTCATCATCTGTCCTGTTACCTGAGACCATGTTGATTCAAGAGTTCCATCTTGCCAGTGTGAAGAGTGTTGATTTCCCTGTTGACAGCTACTAGCATCTTAAACTATGCTGCTATCCATTCTACATACTGTCACCTGAAACCATGTGGTTTAATTGATACCTGCTGCCTCTGTTAACCATATGGATGTCCATGACTAGAACTAGAATGCTATTCCTACTATTTCTGGAAGCAATGTGATACTCACGATTTTCTAAACCACTGGACACCAGGTGGATTTCCATGATCTCTCCTGCTATGAGTGACCATGTTAATGTAAGTGTTGCTTGTTGCCAATGTGTAGAATGTTAATTCCCAAGATTTAACCAAGCAGTGGTAAGTAAGCAGATATCCACAATTCATGCTGCCACTTCCTACCATGCTGCTGCCATTGACCCCTGCTGCCTCTGTTAACCCTGTTGATATCAGTGGACCTCCAATGCATTCCTATTGGTTCTAAAGCCATGTTGATGCATGTGGTCCTTGTTTTCACAGGATAACATCTTGATGGCCGTGACCTCTCCTTTTCCTTAGGAGCATGTTAAGGTAAGTATTGTTTGTTTCCAATGTGAAGAGTTTAAGTTTCCAAGAATTGAAATATCAGCTGAAACTAAGTTGACATCGGAATGCATGCTGCCATCTCAAACAAGTTGATGTCTTCTATCCTTGCTGTGTCTGTTAAGCCTTTGCATGACCATGAGCAGACCTCTCATGCTATTCCTATTATTTCTGGAAGCCATGTTGATTCCAGGATTCATTCTTGCCGATTAATCTGATGTTGAAGTCCATCATCTGCCCTGTTACCTGAGACCATGTTGATGTGAGAGTTCTGTTTTGCCAATGTGAAGAATGTTAATTTCCCTGATCTCAGCTACCATCTAAACTATGTTGCTGTCCATTCTACATGCTGCCACTTGCAACCATGAGGATTGATTTAATCGATCCCTGCTGCCTCTGTTAACCATATGGATGTCTATGGTCAGAACTAGAATGCTATTCCTACTACTTCTGGAAGCAGTGTGATACTCATGATTTTCTTGCCACTGGATACCAGGTTGATTTCTATGATCATTCCTACTACGAGTCACCACCTTAAGGTTCCTTGTTGCCAATGTGTAGAATGGTAATTTCCAAGAATAACCAACTGTTGGTAACTAGGTTGATATGCATAATTCATGCTGCTCCCTGCCCCCATGCTGATGCTATTGATCAGTGCTGCCTCTGCAAACCCTGTTGATATTAATGAATGGACTCCCATGCATTTTTATTGCTTCTGCAAGCCATTTTGATGCATGTGGTCCTTCTTACAATGGGATAACACCTTGATTGCCATGAATTCTCCACCCCTATGACCATATTTAAGGTAAGTGTTCTCTGTTGCCAATGTGAAGAACGTAAGTTCCAAGAATTGAAATACCAACTGAAACTAGTATGATATCCTGAATACATGCTGCTACCTCCACACAAGTTGATGTCATTGAACCCTGCTGACTCTGTTAATCATGTGGATGTCCATGATCGGAACTACAAAGCTATTCCTACTACTAGAAGCAGTGTTGATGCTCATGATCTTCTTACCACTGGACACCAGGTGGATTTCCATGATCTCTCCTGCTATGAGTGACCATGTTAAGGTAAGTGTTCCTTCTTGGCAATGTGTAGAATGGTAGTTTTCAAGATTTAACAAGCATTGGTAACTAAGCAGATATCCATAATTCATGCTGCCACCTGCTACCATGCTAATGCCATTGATCCTTGTGCCTCTGTTAACCCTGTTGATGTCTATGAATGCACCTCCAATGCATTCCTATTGGTTCTGTAAGCCATGTTGATGCATGTGGTCTTTGTTACCATGAGAAACATCTTGATGGCCATGATCTCTCTGGCCCCTTATGACCATATTAAAGTAAGTGTTCTGTGTTGCCAATGTGAAGAATATAAATTACCAAGAATTGAAATACCAGCTGAAACTCAGTTGATATCTGGAATACTTGCTGCCACCTCCAAACAAGTTGCTGTCATTGATCTCTGCTGCCTCTGTTAATCATGTGAATGTCCATGAGTGGACCTACCATGCTATTTCTACTATTTTTGGAAGCTATGTTGATACCAGGGTTCTTCTTGCCCATGGATCTGATGTTGAAGTCCATCATCTGTCCTGCTACCTGAGAACATGTTGATGCAAGAGTTCTGTCTTTCCAACATGAAGAATGTTAATTTCCCTAATCTAAACTACCATTGGAAACTATGTGGCTATCCATTCTACATGCTGCTACCTGAAACCAGGTGGATTTGCCCTTCTGCCTCAGTTAACCATATGGATGTCCCATGATCGGAGCTACAATGCTATTCCTACTACTTCTGGAAGCAATGTTGATGCTCATGATCTTCTTACCACAGGATACCAGGTGGATTTCCATGATCTCTCCTGCTACCTGTGACCATATTAATGTAAGTGTTTCTTGTTTCCAATGTGTAGAATGTTAATTTCTAAGATTTAACCAGTCGTTGGTAACTAAGTTGATATCCATAGTTCATGCTGCCACCTGCACCCATGCTGCTGCCATTGACCCCTGCTGCCTCTGTTAACCCTGTTGATGTCCATGAATGCACCTTCCATGCATTCCTAATGGTTCTGTAATCCATGTGGATGTAAGTGGTCCTTGTTACCATGGGATAACATCATGATTGCCATGACCTCTTTTGCCTCGTATGACCATAATAAGTTTTCTGTGTTGCCAATGTGAAGAATGTAATTTCCAAGAATTGAAATACCAACAGAAACTAAGTTAATACCCTAAATGCATGCTGCTGCCTCCAAATAAGTTGATATCATTGATCCCTGCTGAATTTGTTAAACATGTGGATGTTGGTGATCAGAAGTACAAGGCTAGTCCTACTACTTGTGGAAGCAATGTTGATGCTCATGATCTTCTTACCACTGGATACCAAACTGATTTCCATGATCTCTCCTGCTATGAGTGACCAAGGTAAGGTAAGTGTTCCTTGTTGCCAATGTGTAGAATGGTAATTCCCAAGATTTAATGAACCTTTGGTAACTTAGCAGATATTCATAATTCATGCTGCCACCTGGACCCATGCTGATGCCATTGACCCCTGCTGCCTCTGTTAACACTGTTGATGTCTGTGAATGGAGCTCCCATGCATTCCTATTGGTTCTAAAACTATGTTGATGTATGTGGTCCTTGTTATTATGGGATAATATCTTGATGGCCATGACCTCTCTGGCCCCTTATGACCATATTAATGTAAGTGTTTTGTGTTGCCAACATGAAGAACGTAAATTTCCAAGAACAGAAATACCAACCGAAACTAAGTTAATATCCAGAATGCATGCTGTCACCTCCAAACATGTTGATGTCATTGATCCCTGCTGCCTCTGGTAACCATTTTGATGTCCAGGAACGGACCTCCTAGGGTATTTCTAGCATTTCTGGAAGCCATGTCCATGACTGTGGTCCTTTTTGTGCCTGTATTCCATAGAGATTTCCTTGATATCTCTTGCCACCTGTGATAATGTTAATTAAGTGTTCTGTGCTGTCAATGTGAAGAATGTAAACTTCCAAGAACTGATATCCAACCGAAACTAAGTTGATATCTAGAACACATGGTGCCACCTCCAAACATGTTGAAGTCATTGATCCCTCTGCCTCTGTTAGACACGTGGATGTTTATGATTGGAATTATAATGATATTGCTATCACATTTGGAATCCACGATGATGCCCATTGTTTTTGTACCAGTAGATACCATTTTGATTCCCGTGATCTCTCCTGCTGTCTTTGACCTTGTTGAATTAGGTATTCTGTGCTGCCAACATGAAGAATGTTAAGTTCCAAGATTTAACCACTGAAATGTTAATTTCCAAGATTTCATCAGTCTTGGAAACTAATTTTATATCCATAATTCCTGGTGTCACCTGCATCCATGCTCATTTTATTGATCCCTGTTGCCTCTGTTAACCATGTTGATGTCTATGATCAGAACTTCCATGCTATTCCTATTGGTTCTGGAAGCCATGTTGATGCCCAGGCTACATGTTACCACTGTATAACATCTTGATATTGATGACCTGTCTGGACATTTGTGACTACATTAAGGTAAATGTTCTGTGTTAACACTGTGAACAGTGTAAATTTGCAAGAATTAAACTACCATCTGAAACTAAGTTAATACCCATAGTTCATGCTGCTGCCTGCAGACAAGTTGATGCCAGTGTTCCCTGCGGCCTCTGTTAAGCATTTTCATATCCACGATCGGATAGTCCATGGTGTTCCTACTATTTCTGGGAGCCATGTCAATGCCTGTGGTCCTTCTCACTCCTTGATATGAAGTTTATGCCCATCTTTCCTGCCATTGTGTTGCCAATGAGAAAAATGTCAATTTTCAAAATTTAATCTACAATCTGAAAATAAGTTGATATCCATGATTCATGCAGCCACCTGCAACCACGTTGATGTCATTGATCTCACATGCCTCTGTTAACCAGATTGATGTCCAACATAGGACCTACCATGCTAGTCCTACTATTTCTGGAAGCCATGTTGATGCCTGTGGTCCTTCCTACCACTGCATACATTGTTGATTTCCAAGATCTCTCCTCTCCTTGTAACCACATTAAAGTAAGTGTTCTGTGTTGCCAATATGCAAAATGGTAATTTCCAAGGTTTAACCCACCATCCAAAAGTAAGATGAAATCCATAATTCATGATGCCACCTGAAACCATGTTTGATCCCAAGTGCCTCTGTTAACCAAATGGATGTCCATTATGGGATGGACCTACTATGCTATTCCTACTATTTCTGGAAGCCTTGTTGATTCTTGTGGTCTTTCTTACCCGTGGATATGACATTGATGTCCATCATCTCTTCTGTCATCTGAGACCATGTTGATGCAAGAGTTCTGTGTTGCCAACGTGATGAATGTTAATTTCCATGATCTCAGCGACCACCTAAACTATGTTGATATCTATAGTACATGCTGCCACCTGTGACTTCATTGATGTCACTGCTGCCTGCTGCCTCCTTTTCCATGTTGATGTCTATCGTGAGCCTTACCATGCTATTCCTGTTGGTTTGAAGGCCATGTTGATGCCTTGTTTTTACTCTTTGCTCCTGGATAAGATGCTGATGTTGATGGTCTGTCCTGCCACCCGAGACCATGCTGAGGTAAGTTTTCTGTGTTGCCGACGTAAAGAATATTGATTTCCATAAGTTGACCTATGGTCTGAACCTAAGTTGATATCCATTATTCATTCTGTCCCTGGAACCATGTTGATATCACTGATCCTTGCTCCTTTGTTTATCATGTTGATTACCATGATCTGACCTCCTATGCTGTCCCTACTGCTTCTGGAAGCCGTGTTGATGCCTGTGGTCCTTGGTTCCCCTGGATATGATGTTGATGTCGATGTTCTGTCCTGACTCCTGAATCCATGCTGAGGTAAGTGTTTTTGTTGGCAATGTGAAGTATGTTCTTCTCCTTGACCCACTATCCAAAACTAAGTTGTACTTCATCACCCATACTTCTGCAAGCCACCACCTTGATGTCACTGATCCTTGCTGCATGTTTTAACTATGGTGATATCCATGATCTAACCCTCCATTCAAAACTTTGGTGATGTCATGGATCCTTCTGACTTCTGGTAAGCATGTTGATGTCCCTGTAAAATGTGCCACCAGAGGCTACGCTGCCACTGGTAACCATGTGGATGCATCTAGTCTCTCTTTGTGCTGGACACCATGTCATTTCCATGATCCTTTTCATTCCATAAGCTACATTGATACTCTTTGTCTTTGCTACCACTAGAGACCATGTGTTTGTCCTTGTTCCATACTGATACCAGTAACCATGCTGCTATCCCTGATCTGTGCTGCCTCTGGTAGCCATGTTGTTGTCTGGGATTTGATCTGCCCCCCAAAGCTATGTTGATATCACTGATTTGTACTGCCACTGGCAAACATTTTGATGTCTCTGATCCTTGCTGCCTCTGCTAGCTATGTTGCTGCCCATGATCTGCCCTACCACTCAATCCCTGCTGTTTCTGGAAGCCACAGTGATGCCTGCGGTCCTTGTTGTCCCCGGATACGATGTTGATGTCCATGTTCTGTCCGGCCACCTGAGACCACATCAAGGTAAGTATTCTGCGCTGCCAACATGAATAATGTTGGTTTCCTTGATCCCACATGCCATCCAGAACTAATTTGATACTCCTGATGCATGCTGCTGCAGGAAATCATGTTGATATCACTGTTCCTTGCTGCATCATCTAACATTGATGTTCATCATCCAACCTACCGTCCAGAACTTTGTTGATGTTACTGATGTGTTGTAGCTGTCAGCCATGTTGAGGTTACTGAATTTTGCTAACACCTGCAACCATATTGATGTCTGCAGTCTACATAGTGTTCTGAAACAAAGTTGAAGTCATTCATCCATACTACTACCTGAGACCCAGTTCAAGTAAGTTTCCTGTGTTGCCCATCTGTACAATATTGATTTCCATGATCTGACTGCCACCTGAAACTAAGTTGATATCCCTGATCTGTACTGACATAGACAACCATATTGATGTGACTGATTCTCACTGCCTCTCTCAACCTTGCTGGTATCCATGATTCGACCTACCATCTGAAACTTGGTTGCCGTCACTGATCTGTGTGTTTGACGTTACTGAACCTTGCTACCACTTGTAACCATACTGCTGTCTGTAGTCTGTAATCATCTGAGACAATGCTGAAATCAGTGGTGCATGCTACCACCTGAGACCCAGTTCATGTAAGTGTCCTGTGTTGACAATGTGTACGATGTTGATTTCTGTGATCAGTCTGCCACCAGAAACTAAGTTGATGTACATGATCTGCCACAGACTACCAACCATGCTGATGTCACTGATCCCTGTTGCCTGTGTTAACGATGTTGATGGTCATTATCTGACTTAACATCTGAAATTATGTTGATGTCACTCATCCATGCTGCCGTTGGTAACCATGTTTATGGTCATAGTCTGTGTTGGAATCTTAGACCTTGTGGATGTCCATGGTCCACATTGCCACCTGAATCTATAATGATGACAATGATGACTGTAGTCTGTGCTGCTGCCAGCCATCATGTCAATGTCTCTGATCTGTGCTGCTGCTGGGGACTAGGTCTATATGTATGATCCAAGCTGCCAACAGAAACTATTTTGATGTCATTAAGCCATCCTGGTGCTGGAGAACATGTTGACATCTGTGTTCTGTGCTGCCACCAAAAACCACGCTGGTGTTCATGGTCTGGGCTGCATGCTGAAGACCAGTTGGATATCCATGACCCAGCTGCTGATGGAGACTGTGTTGTCGTCTGTGGTCAGTACTGCCATAAGAAGGCATCCTGGTGTTAGTGATCAATGATGCCACCTGCAAACATGTTATGTTGGTGATTTGTGTTAAAATTAGGGACCAGATGGATGTCAGTTATCCAAGATGTCACCAGAAATCTTGAGGACCATGACCTGTGCTGCTACTGGAAACCATGTGGAAGTCCGTGATCTGTACTACCACTGACATTTCTTGTCAAAGAAGCTTCTTTTGTAGTAGTATCCATGACTGCAGAATCATAACTGAAAATGACAGACATCGAAGGCTTCTGTGCCACCATCTCCAAAAGAAACACTCTAGACAGGACCTTACTGAAGAGAGTCCTTGAAAATTGTAATAAAGATGCTTAATTGTAGCTCTTCACATTTCATGGCTTCAGGTGCGGGTTTGGGGAAGGACTCCTTTTTAAGTGGCTGGCCACTGCAAGTTTGACCACGCTCCAATGAGTGTATGGGCAACACATATTTGACTTGTTGTAGTGTATTTTTTCTATTCTGGGGGAGAATGGCACAAGGGTGTGGGTGGACCAGGGAGGAATACGAAGCAAGTGTGATTGAGGTATGTGTATGAAATTTTCAAATAATTAAAATAAAATTTTGGGAAAATAAAAAATGCATCAAATGTGTATGTTAAATTTGGCCTACAACTGATTCCCGACTTGAACTATATGACTTGAAGCACAGCCTAACTATGTAGCCATTGTTCTAGTGCTGTAAGGAGACACCATGATCAAGGAAGCCATTACAAGAGAAAGCATTTAATCGGGCTTGTTTTCAGTGTCAGAGGTTTGGCCCATTATCATCATGGCACGAAGCATGGTGGCATGCCGGCAGACTCTGGAGCAGGAGTTGAAACTGCATGCTGAGCCATACAGAGCAGAGAGAGAAAAGACTTTGGACTTGGCATGGGCTTTTGAAAACCCCCAGTGACGCATTTCCTCCTGCAAGGCCCTGCTGCCTAATCCTTATAATCCTCTCAATAATGCCACTCCTTGATAACTAAGCATTCAAGTATATGAGCCTATGGGGGAATATTCTTATTGAAACTGCCACATTATCTAACGAGTACCTTTTAAAATATTTTTTATTCTTGAAGAGCTTATACATTTAGACAATATATTTTGATTATATCCATTGACCGGTTCATCCCTTCAACTCCCTGTAGAGGGCCCCAGTGCCATCTTCTCAACTTCATGCATTCTGTTTTTGTTATTACTAATCCTCTGAGTCCACTTAGTGTTGCCCATGTGTCCATGTGTGTGAGTCTACCTACTGGAGCATGAACAACCTACCAGAGGCCATTTCTCCAAAAGGAGTGACTTGTTCTTGAATGTCCTCTTCCTGCATTCATTCATAGATGGATGAACCTACATTAAACTGCTACACAAAGTTTCTGTGTAGTTTTAATGGCCTGTCGGGTTATTTGCTTCATTTTGCCTTTTGTTGCCTCAAATATTCTTCAGTCTTTGAAGGCACTTAAAGACTTGCAGATGTGCCATTGGTTTGTATTGGTTATCTTTTAATCTGGGTCAAAGGTCAGTAGTTAGACTTCTGTAAACTGAAAGTTTGTCTTTGAAAGGTTGCTACCTGCTGTTCCAGTCTACATAAAGTGACTTTCCAGTAAGTGTGTGCTCATATTTATTGAATGAATTAGTCACATGGTGCTTATAGGGAACCTCATAGGGTCATAATTTTCTTAGAAATGTCCAGAGGCAAAAGACCAAGTTGTTGGTTGTCATGTTACTCTTTGGGTTCTTTAGCTCTTTTAGGGGTCCACCACCCAGCTCCCAAATAAATCATACACAGGGAGGCTTAATTCTTACTTACAAATGCCCAGCCTTAGCTTGGCTTGTTTCTAGCCAGTTTTCCTTAATTTAAATTATCCCATCTACCTTTTGCCTCTGGGCTTTTTCCTTTTCTTACTTCTGTATATCTTATTATCACTCTTACTCCATGGCTGGCTGGGTGGCTGGGTGGCTGGCCCCTTATTTTCTCACTCCTCTCTTTTTCTCCTATTCTCTCTGCCTGCCAGCCCTGCCTATCCTTTCTTCTGCCTTGCTATTTATTGGCTGTTCAGCTCTTTATTAGACCATCAGGTATTTTAGGCAGGAAAAGTAACACAGCTTCACAGAGTTAAACAAATGCAACATAAAGAATGCAACACATCTTTGCATCGTTAAACAAATGTTCCACAGCACAAACAAATGGAACACATCTTAAAATAATCTATAACAGATCTATCTGGGGAGGACAGAAAGCGTAGAACAGAGCACTCACTGTGCACGTGCCTGTAACCCTAGCCCTGGAAGGTTAGAGGCTAAAGGGTCAGAAGTTCAAGGCTAGCCTGGGCTACATGAGACCATCTCAGAAATCAGGAATGGGGAGGGAGGGAGGCAGGGAGGGAGGGAGGGAGGAAAAGGGAAAGAAATGTAGAACTGCTCTATACAAAATGAAAGTATATTCCTCATTGATTGCTGAAACCGATGAGTAATTTTATGGTTAAAACTAGGGTGTTTACATATTTGACTTAAATCCGTTTTTTAAAAAAATACATATTTTTTTAATTTTATATTCTGGCTGCAGTTTTCCTTCCCTTCTCTCCTCCCAATCCCTCCCTCCTTTCCCCCTCTTTTCCCACCCCCAACCCCCTCCTCTGTTTCTGTTTAGGAAAGGGCAGGTCTCCCATGAGTATCAACAAAATATGTCACATCAAGTTGCAGTAAGACTAAGCATCTCCCCATGTAGTAAGGCTGGGCAAGGCAACCCAGTGTGAAGGTAGGGTCCCAAAAGCCAGTAAAAGAGTTGGAGACAGCCCTTGTTCCCGCTGGTAGGAGTCCCACAAGAGGAGCAAGCTACACAACTAACATCTTTGCAGAGTTTCTACATTAGTCTCATGCAGGCTCCCTGGTTGTCAGTTCAGTCTCTGAGCCCCTGTGAACCCAGGCCTGTTGATTCTGAGTTTTCTTGTGGTGTCCTTGACCCCTCTGGCTCCTACAATCCTTTCTCCTCCTCCTCTGCAGGATTCCCCAGACTCCACCTAATGTCTGGCTGAAGGTCTGCATCTGTCTGTCAGTTGCTGGATGATGCCCCTCTCATGACAATTGGACTGGGCACCAGTCTGGTCACAGGCAACTGCCAGTTCAGGCTGTGTATCTGCTATTGTTAGGAGTCTAAGCTGATGGTCATCCTTGTAGATTCCTGGGAGATTCCCTTGTGCTAGGTTTTTACCTGACCCTGAAATGCCACCCCTTTCCAGTAGTCTATCAGTACTCTCACCCTCTGCCGCTCCCTCCTCCACCAACCAACCTGATCGCTCATGTTCCCATCCTGAAATTTTTTTTTTAATGTAACTAAATTAAATCCTGCAAGGGATTTGAAGGGACCTGTAATAAGAACCAAGCTATGGTAAGAATCTGAAATAAAGAACGGGGACAAGGGGATGTGGAGACAATTTGAAATCAAGATCATTTTCTCATTTTCTTGTGCTGCATGATAAATAGCCCCCTGTGTTCTTTCCAGGGCTCTGGGCTTGGCTGAGCTCACCTGGACCTCGTCTATGCAGTCACAGGGTGAGCCAAGGTGCAAGAAGAGAATCCAGGCCTCACTGCTCAATGGTAAGAGAATCCAGGCCTCACTGCTCAATGGTAAGAGTGTTGATGTCACATTGTAAGAATGGTGTGTGGAGTGGATATGTAGAGGCAGCTGTCTTTGGAAATACAGTCTGCTACCCTCCAAGAAGGAAAAGAAAACAGATGTGCCTCCTCCTTGGCTGGGTTTTGTAAAGTTTATGTAAACCTGCCTCCCACAAGCACACGCCCTCAGGAACCTTATCAACCTTATTTTTCTTGAGCTTGTGTGAGCCATTTTTATCTTCAAACCAATAGGCATTAAATAATTGAGCATCCTTGAACTGCTTCAGCCAAAAGAGCTATTTACTCATAGGACATAGGAAAGAGATGTCACTGTATCCATGTTTCAAACGGAAAGGACTGGGTCCAATGAATGCAGTTTAAGCATGATCAGGAATTGCTCATTCTCTCCAAAAAGGGATATATGCAACTTCTGTTTGCTGGCATCGGAGAAAATAAGGTTTGCATTCAGTCTTACCTGTGACTGGGAATATGGACTTGTCTGTAGCTGAGCTTTGACCACAGTCAACAACAGTGCCCTGGGGGATGCAAGGTCCAGGAATGAGGGAAGGAACTTGGATCCCTGCATGACCGAGCAGAGTCATTCCAACCTCCTGGACTCTACACTCCAGACTTGCGTGAGGGTGACGTCAACTGCCATTATTTATCCCTGCCTCCCGGAGCCTCTTTGTTACGGCAGTTCCACATTTATGCCAGCAAAAGATCTCTGCCGTGGCAGCAGGAATAACTCTACATTTTTGAAATAGCAAAACAACTACCCATCTAGCTTCAGACTTTGTGAACTTTTTTCAATACTTAGTTTTTTCCAAGATGCTTTGCTTTGGGGGTTTTGGGGGACCGGGTTGTAAAATACGTTTTAATGAAAACACTTCAAGTTAAAATGGCTTGCAGGTTTTGATCAGAAGCTGCTGTGGTATCAAGCTTTTGCCTGCTCCACACACTTCAGATGCCATGATGCTGCCACTTTCTAGACATGCTTTTGAGGCAGCAAAAACATGTTCTCCTCTATTGAAAGTTTTGTGGCAGCTTCAGGGGCACCCCCCCCCCCCGTGTGTGTGTGTGTGTGTGTGTGTGTGTGTGTGTGTGTGTGTGAGTGTGAGTGTAGGGTCCTGTGGAAACCAAAGACATCAGATTCCCTTGGAGATGGGGTTGTAGATTGTCAATACTCAATGACAATGACTGATGTGGGTGCTGGAGACTGAATTTGAACTCAGGTCCTCTACAAGAGCAGTTAACCTTTAATCAGTGAGCCATCCCTTTAGCGCCTGGCCTGGCTCCTTAGCAAGTGTTTAGCCAGTTTGAGTTTTGCATTCCCTGGAGGGATGGATACACTTAGGGAACCAAGGAGTGTGTGCTTTTTCTAATCCAAGCATCTTCATTTTGCCTTTTTCTAGTAGAGACATCTGTGGGGGCTTCTTGTTCTGATCAGAGTGTGGATTGGGGAGGTGATGCGGATCCTCATCCTGTTTCTCACGGTCTCCTCCCTCCTGCCTTCCCCCATGAAAAATGAGCCCAGGATTGGCCCTTTGCAGGGCCTTTTCCTCCTAGCCACCCTGTCCACCGGAAAACAACCCCCACCAGAAAGAAATTTGGGGATAAGAAGGAGCTCAGAAAACTCTCTCTCTCTCTCTCTCTCTCTCTCTCTCTCTCTCTCTCTCTCTGTCTCTCACTCACACACACACGTGTATGTGTATACAATATTTCATTAATTTTTGAGAATTAATTAAAATTTGAGAATTTCACACAGTCTTGATCAAATCCCCCTAACTCATCCTCACAACTCTCCCGTGGCCCACCCCGTTCTCTCTACCCCAACAACTTGGTGTCCCTCTCCCTCTTTCTTCCCCTCCCCTCTCTTTCAGAAGAAAGCATCCCATAGCTTATGTCCTGTCCTTGTGTTCTGACAGTCTTCCTGCCTGCCCCTGTTCTGTCCTGTTCCCAAGCCTTAACTGTAGGAGCTGTATTGTGAATGTGTTAATTCAGGCCAGGCACCCCACAGTCAGTAGCTCTCTGCATTTTGACCAGTTGTAACTTTCTGTAATGGTCTCCATCTGCCACAACAAGAAGCATCTTTGATGAAGGCTGAGAGCCACGCTGCAGGTACAGAGGCAAGTATTCATAATGCAGTTAGAAGTTATACTGGTTTAGGGAAGTTGCGGTAGCAGGTTCTCCTCTAGGGGTCCATGACCACCCCAGCCATGGTGTTGGCTGAGTTTACAGGGCCACGCATGAATCTCCCCCCATTGAGCAGGCCTGAAGTCCAGTTAGGTGGTGGTTGGTTACTCCAAGGATCTGAGTGCCACTGTTGCGCCTTTAGGCGTAGCTTGCTGTCTTGGTGATTGTTGTGGTTTGCAGGCATTACAAGCTGTCACCCATATGGATGCCCACGGGAGTGTGTATGTTACATTGTGTGTGTGTGTGTGTGTGTGTGTGTGTGCCTGCATCTGAGTATGTTCATGGGATGTGGTGCTTAAACAGGATGTGATATCAGGACATTATTAACAGTGCCTATGATCATAGATAATAGTTGGCATTGTTGCGAGGGGAAATAAAAATTAGCTGTGAAATAGTGTAGTGATTACACTCATTTGCACCTGCCCCTCACCACTTATTCTTAATCACCATGCCACACAATTGCAGACATGTGCATCACTAGGTGCCCACCTCACTCCATATAAGCAGTCTTGGCTAGAACCCACCTCTGCTCTTAGGCACTCTGCTCCAATTCTGAGAACCATGATCACCTGTCCACAGACATGTAGCTTAAATCCCTATTATTTAGGGATTATTAAGAAGGACACGACTCTCCACGGTTCCAGAACTGACATCTCCAGGGGAAGTAGATGTCTCTAGCTTTCTTGGGCACCTCCACACACGTGCACATACCCACACATACACACATACACATATACACATAATTTTTAAAATCTTTTTTTAAAATCATGGTAAAGATGCAGACATGATATAAATTTGGTGAAAACAGCAAATTCAGAGGCCTTCGGGGGGCCAGGGCTGTTTCTGACACTTTGTTAGATCAAAGAGTTCCCACAAGATGAGTCAGCCGTTTATGGATGGGCTCCCTCACTGTTCTGCGTAATGAGGAAAAACTAAGAAGGAGTTGGCAGTGAAAGTCTAGAAGAAAGAAAGAAAGGGTAAAAAGACAAAGAAACAGAAGGACAAAGAGAGGTCAAAAGAAAGAGCCTTGAGCAGTTACTGTGTATCAGACCATTGCTCAGTGTCCATCTGGACATAGAGAAAAAAACCAAGCACACGTTTGTGGAGCGTATGTATAACTTCCTGGGCATTTACTATGGGCTTGGGTCCAGGCTAAGTCCTTTTCAATATAAGGACTCAGAATTACCCTACCTTGGACTGGAGAGGTGCATGGTGGTAAAGAGCGCTTGCTGTTCTTACAGAGGACCCAAGTCCAGTTCCCAGCACCTACCTGCAGTGGCTCAAAACACACTGTAATTCCAGCTCCTGGAACTCCAATTCCCTCTTCTGGCCTCTGAGGGCTCCTGCACTCAGGTACACACACACACACACATACACACACACACACACACACACACACACTTTTAAAATAAAAATGAAATCTTTAAAATAATTACCCCATCTTGGCTCTCATGATGCCCACCTTATCAAGAGGAGACTGTGGCAGGGAGGTAATCTTCCCAAAGTCCCTTTGTGCAAAGCAATCTATAATCTGGCGTGTGTCCTGCACCTAAGCCCATCACTAATACGTGTAGAATATTATTTTAAGGTGTGTTACTTTTGTTTATGTTGTATTTGTTTAACTCTGTGAAGCCGTATTACTGGGCCTGTCTAAAGCATCCGATGGTCTAATAAAGAGCTGAACAGCCAATAGCAAGGCAGGAGAAAGAATAGGCGGGGCTGGCAGGCAGAGAGAATATATAGAAGGGGAAATCTGGGAGAGGAAGGAAAAAAAGAGATGGAGGAGTGAGGAGATCTAGCAGCCAGAGGAGGAGGAGGAGGACTCCAGGGCCCAGCCACCCAGCTACACAGCAAGCCACGGAGTAAGAGTAAGATTTACAGAAGTTAGAGAATGGGAAAAGCCCAGAGGCAAAAGGTACATGGGGCTAATTCAAAGTTCAGGAAATAAGGCAAGCTAAGGCCAGGCATTCATAAGTAAGAATGAGTGAACCTCCATGTGTGATTTATTTGGGAGCTGGGTGGAGGGTCCCCCACAAAAGAGTAAAATACCAATAGCAACAAATACAGCCAGGGATATAATAAATAGATAGTACTTTAGGGTTCCATAATTTAGAAACATTCTTTCCCAATCATTTGTTTCAAACTAATTTAGTATATAATTTAGCCAGTATTTCAACATGTAATTTTCATTTCAATCAAGACCTCAATATCTTGTCAGCTTTACAAGAGAGTAGTGATGTCAGGGCCAGTGAGATGGTTCAGTGGGCAAAGGGACTTGCCACAACAGCTGATAGCATGAATGAACCTGTGTGGTGGAAGGCAAATCCGCTGACCTCCTCATGCATAAACTATAGCACATGAGTACCCACCAAGCCCCCCCCCCAACTCATACACACAATAAATAAAGAAGCAAGTCAGCAGAGGCAGAATCCTAATGTGGTTCACAGAAGAATCTCAGAAGGTTGCTGTCCTTCACACAGGGAGACACATCAACTCCAGTGTGTCACCTCTCTGGGTTCCATTGCTGCAGTGAATTTGGGTTCTGGTGATTTTCAGTAAATAGACCTGGAGAGGACTGGAGTTTGGTTACCAAAGAACTCCAGTTTGCCTGCAAAGACCCAGACAAAATCTCTCCATCAGCTTTCTAATGTTAATAAATAATGAAAGTTTTCGAAAGAAGTCATATCAATTATATCCTTAGAGATTAATTAGATAATTAACTTAGGATAGTGGTTATGAAATGCATAGTGCTTCATAAATCCTGAGGATTTATGCCCCAGTGTTCTCACTAGGCCTGGAGGGCAGAAACTCTACTCCTCCTCCTGCTTTTTCTTCCTTAAATATAGACAGGGGCCTGGAGATGGAGCTCAGCAGTTAGAGCATGCGCTGCTCTTGCAGAGGTCCTGAGTTCAATTCCTGGTGTTGACACTGGGTGGCTCATCAACCACCTGTAACTCTGGTTCTGGGTAGATCTGAGGCATCTGGCCTTCACAGACACCTGGAACTCATGTGCACATTCTCATACACAGACACACCCAAACACAGAATTTCAAAATTTTGAAAGTCTTTGAAAAACATTAATAGATATTCCAAAGATTACTTGAACTTAATCATAGACATACTATATGCAATACTATAGAACTTCTCAGAGAGAAGATGGGTGGAAACCTGTATAGCTAAGATCCATGTAAAACAACGATACATTACACTTAGATCAACTTAAACTCTGTAAGAATCAAAGGCAAGTTATAGACTAAGACAAAATAGCTACAATGCAAATGTCTCATGAAAGACTTCCACCAAAAATATACAAAGATCTATTAAAGCTCAACAACAAGGAAACAGTGGTCCCAGTTAAAAACTCGAGGCTTAGGCTCCGCTAGGGTTCCTGGGCTCTTTCAGCCAATCCAACCCCTCTGCTGTTTCTTTGCCAGTTTCTCAACCTCTTTGGCTTCTCAAAGGCTTTTCCTAGTTTCTATTGAGTCCCCAGCACTTCTGAGTTATTACTTTAAATTGTTTTATTTGGGAGGAAAAACATGTCGATCTACACCCTGTCAGCCATCTTGAACATCTTGACCTGGAGACCTGCTGCTGTGTTGACAGCTCTGATGAGCCCCAACTTGGTGGCTTTAACAACCAATGCAACTTGGAAGAACTTGGCGGTGGGTGGGGGGAGAGGTGGGGGAGCGGGGTTCAGTTGGTAAAGTGTTTGCCACACAAGCAATAGGACACAGGTTTAATCCCTAGAGCTCGTGTAAAAGCTGAGTGTAGTGGGGAGTGCTTGTCATCCCTGTACTAGGGAGGCAGAGACAGGAGAATCTTGGGTGCTTGCTGGCCAGCCAGCCAGACTTAAAGAGCAAGCCCCAGGTCCCTCTGGAAGAATCTGTCTAAAATACAAGATAGAAGATGAGGAATACCATCTGACTTTGACCTCTAGTCTCCACGTACATACCCGTGTATGCACACCCACACACAAGAGCACACATATACATGCACACCAGAGTCCAGAGAAACTGCTCAAATTTGAACAGGGTCACAAAAATAGAAATCCAGAGAGAAGACTAATGGTGTTGGTAGACAGTCATTCTATTGCACCTTTCTTATCTGCAGCTCCAAGATCTTCCAAGCCACTCTTGGTCCTGGGCACCTTGACACTAAATTAAAAGGCTACACCTTAGTCAATGAGAAGACATGGGAAAGGGAATGGATGCATGCTTGAGTTTTTGTCTGTGGGCCAGCTAAAGTATCCTGGGGCTGACAAAGAAGAATCACTCAGATATGAGAGGGTGTGATCTGCTGACAATGACCCCCTCAGCTCAACAAATAGTACAGACTGCATTTGTGTAACCACTGCCCACCCCAGGAAATCCCCATCATGCCCTCCTTCAGTAGCCGGCTCCCAGCTGTAATAGAATATTATTTTAAGGTGTGTTACTTTTGTTTATGTTGCATTTGTTTAACTCTGTGAAGCTGTGTTACTGGGCCTGATGGTCTAATAAAGAGCTGAATAGCCAATAGCAAGGCAGGAGAAAGGATAGGCGGGACTGGCAGGCAGAATATATAGAGGGAGAACTCTGGGAGAGGAAGGAAGAGCTAGGAGTCAGAGAAGGGGAGGACATCGGGGGCCAGCCACCCAGCTACACAACCAGCAAGCCACAGAATAAAATTACAGAAGTTAGAGAACAGGAAAAGCCCGGAGGCAAAAGACACACTGGCTAATTTAAGGAAAGCTGGCTAGAAACTAAGCTAAGCTAAGCTGGGCATTCATAAGTACTAATAAGATTCCGAGTGTGATTTGTTTGGGAGCTGGGTGGCGGGCCCCCGAAAAAGAGCCAAAAGAAAAACCCCAACACCAGCTAGCCCCTCCACAGCAGACACATTGTAACCTTAAGTAGTTTCTCCAGGTTTTACACATCTGTTCGATGAATGCTCTTCTGCATCTGGTCTTTCTGTTTGTCAGAGCCATTTGTTATTTTGTGCCCAGCTGCTGTTGAAGTCTGTTCCTCCCCATTGCTTTGTAATGAACAGATGGACTGTGTATGTTTGCACAATGGAATACTATCCATTTTATCTTCTTTTCATGTCTTTACATTTCATTTATTGTGTGTGTGCGCACATCTGCATGTACGCATGCGCCACAGCTCACCTGTGGAGGTCAAAGGACAACTTAGGGGAATCAGCTCTCTTCCAGCATGAGGGGCTTGGGGATTGAACTCAGGTCCTCCAGTTTGGTTGCAGATGTCTTTACCCACAAAGGCACCTTACTGGCCTCCCTCCATATTTCATATTTTCATGAACAGCACCTTATCTTGAAATTCTGAAGAGCTCCGCTGTTGAAAATTAAATCCAGTGCAGCCACTAGCCACATTGTTCTTGAAATAAAAGCTCGAGGCATCAGCTCTTCACCGAGGACGGTATCTCCACCACTGTTTCAGTTCCTGAGTCAGGAAAAATCTGTCTTGCTTCAAGTGGTTAAGAAGTCTGAGAAACAAAACAGCAGTCTCTTCGATCTGATTTTTGATGCTAGACCTCTTTTCCCAGTATAACAGCTTCTCAGAATAAAGTTGGACACAGCACAGCTTTCACATTAAATTCCTTGATTTGTTACCTCTAAAATATCTCTTCTTTGTGATTTTTACATAGTTGTAAGAGCTTGTTACTTTTGATGTCAAAACCATTGTATTTAGTTTACTTTGTTAGATGCTAATTTCACACCAACACACACATGCACACACATATACATACATGCACACACCTACACACAAACACACTACACAAGCACACACACATACACACACCCCTCACACTAACCTAGGGCCTAACTGTAGATAAATCACTATATGCATTAAACTTCATTGCCTGCAGTCTTTTTGATACATTAGGAATCGATACTGTTTGAATTGAAAAACACATTATAGAAAAATTCAGTTACAATGCACTGACACTAAAATTTCTGTATGAAAAATGCTGAGGTTTGGATCAGAATTAGTCTCCAACTTGACGCTATAGGGAGGCTGTGGAGCTGTTAACTGGGGTCTAGGTGGCAGCTGTTATGTCGTCGGGGGCATTTCTCAAGGGGAGACTGGGACCAACTCTAGCTCCTTCCTTCTCTTTTGTTTTCTCCCCAGCTACTGACTTCAGACAGAAACCTCCACCACTGTGAGCCAAAGTGAACGTCTCTACTTTTAAAGTTGATTGTCTCAGGCATTTTGTTACAGTAACAGAAAGCTGCTGTGATATTTTTAAATGTTAACTTGCCTCAACTCAGTACTTTTTATCATCAGGTTGGTCTGTAGGGTTGTCTGTAGGGGATGGTCTTGACTGTTCATGCATGTAGGCAGAACAGCCTATTGTGGGTGGCACTATTCCCTAGGCAGGAGGCGCTGAATTATGTGGGACAGTAGAAAACTTAGATGAGCAGCAAGCAGGGAATGGGAGTGCATTCATTTCCCTCTGATCTAGGGTGTGACTATGATGTGATGTGCTGCTCGAGTTCCTGCTTGGCTTCCCAAAAATGATAGATTGTCACATAGAGTTGTAAGACCAACAAACCCTTCCTTCCATTATATTACTTTTTGTCAGGGTATTTTATCATAAAAACAGAAGCGAAACCAAGACAAGCTGGCTAACACAAAAAGAATAGTTTTAAATGTCCAGTTTATTGAGATTTAATTTTCACGTAGTAACAAAGCCCAGCTCCTTCATTTTATGGTGCTAAGTTTAAACAGGCACATTCAGTTTCATAACCATCATAATCAAGATACACAAAAATCCATCATTTCCCAAAGTTCCCTCATGACCTTTCTCCTGTCCCGCGGCTGCTGATTTCCTGTTAGTGGACACAGCATGCTTGGCTGGGCAGCCCAGCAGCATGCCTGTCTCCCTGCATTCGCTCCCTGCTGTACCCTGCCCCCAACTCTTCAACACCTTGTTCTTCCCATGCACTCCCACAAGCCTAACACCTGTTCTTACCCAAATCCCTCTCTTCCTTAATTCCCCGTGGAGGGAAACCTTTGGAGAATTTTTAGCAAAGGAATTACATAATTTGATTTGCGTTTCCCAAGAACCACCTAGTGATAGAGGGTAAGATCCTTGCTTATGAGACATATACACTGAAGTTTGGGGAAAAGATATATCTACAGCATGCTTTGAGATGGCTCACCAATCTGTGTGTTCATGTTTGTGTGTATACACCTGAATGAAACTGGTTAATGCTAACTGGCAGTATTTCACATTCACTGTACTTCTCTAACTTTTTGTGGGTGTCCCTAGTTACTTCTTTCTTGCTATGACACCTAGGCAAAAACAACTTGGGGGAGAAAGGCTGATTTCCCAGAGGACTGCAGTCCATTCTATGCATAGATTAGATCTCTTTAGATCAAGGTCCTTAGTGCTATTTCAGGAGAATCCTCTGTGCATTTGATACATATAGATATAGGTGTTGTAAATCTAGAAAAGAAATCTGGTATAAAATGATAAAATTTTGATTTGTGAGCATCTCATGATGTTCTAAACTATGGAGCTAACCAGGATCTCCTAGGACATGGGTGTGATTAGAGAGGAGGTCCAGTCTGTTCTTGGGAAACTGGGACATGATCAGCCTGGAAAGCAATACAGTGCATTGATTCTTTCTGGTCTGATCTTATGCTTCCTGACAAAGCATATGACTTGACTTGCCATATAGCTTTACCCATAAAGGAAAAGGTGCCTATGTAGGTTTGCCATAGTCTAGTTCCTGGGACAGTTCTTACAATAACTTGGCCACACCCACAAGCTTGGTTCAGTGAGCTCCTGAGACAGTCATCCAGTATACTGACGAAAATCTGTTGGTGAGTCTGCTGAGGAGGAGCCAGGCACAGGGCTGTGGAAATTCCCCAAGGAAATGAACAGAACTAGCTGCCCCACCTCCTCACGCTCTTCTCTTTGTAGCCTGCCAGGCAAGGATGTTCCCACACTTCCACAAATGGTGAAAAATGTCAAGCCAGGTAGAACTAATCGAGTATTCTCTTTTTTGGCTGCATCCTTTTGTCCTGTAGCATCCTGCTGATTTGCCACTGTGCCTCTCAGGGCTTTTCTCTCTCACGCAGTGTGTATTTCTTACATCAAGGTCCTTATTACTATTTCAAGAGCTTTCTCCTTGTATGTGGTAGGTCTATGCTTCAAAGTTTGATTTTGTTTCTGGGTCAGTTATATTCAAATAACTCAAAACCAAAAATGGCATAGTAGACAGAGAGAAATTTCCTTCCAACCGCCTCCAAAATCATGCTTGCTCCCTAAATCACTGTCTATACATGTTACAATCACTTGGACATGCTTTGACAGAAGCTTGACCAGGAAATACAGCTTCTACCTAGATATTGATAGGCCCAGCTACACAGTGTTCCTACTCTCCTCTCCTTCTGCAGGACTCCTGGCCTTCCTCCCTTGGTAAGGCTGCCATTTCGTCTACTGGGAAGAGAGAAAACATTTTCTAAGAAATAAGATTTGAGTGGAGACTGGCACAGAATTCTGAGAAAGAATATCTGAGGTGCAGGAACAGCAGTGGCCAACCCTATCCTGCCAGTGACAAGAGTCAGAGGCCTGGGACACAGAAGGCAGTGGTGCCAGAAAGAACCAGAAATGTGTCCATGCCAACCATGGCCAAGCGGTTGGATTTGATTTTCATGGGGTAACATATTCCTGTAGAGTTTGGGGCAGAAGAGCAATGTGGTAGTTTATGTTTTACACACATCGTTCCATCACATTTACCTCCCCGTCCTTCACCCCAATTTCTCCCAGGTCCACTGCCACCTCCCCAACCTTGCCCAGTCTTGTGTCCTCTTTCTTTCCTTTGTAACAACTCACTGAACTAAACTCGTGTTGACCTCATACTTACCCACTAGAGCACGGATTGTCCTACCAGGCATACCCTTAAAGAAAACTGACTCTCCTATATAGAAACCTTCAATGTCAGCATCTCCTCAGTTAGGGGCAGGAACTTGTGAGTCCCTCCTCCTTCCATGATAGGATGTTGGTTGGCCTGATCATACACAGGTCTCACGCAGGCACTCACAGTGCTGTGGTCATGAGAGCCACAGTTCTATGATGTCTGAGTCTTCAGTTTCTAGTTATTCACAACCTTTGCTTCTCACAATCTCCCCCTACCCCTTTAGTGAAATGTTCCCCACTGAGCCTTGGGGCGGGATGGCGATACAGTTGTTCCATTTGTTGCTAAGCCCTCTACTGACACTTATTCTCTGCACATTGATCAGTTGTGAGTTTTTTAAAATTAACTACCATCCACTGCACAAAGAAACTCCTCTGGGGAGGTCTGAGAGATTCATAGAGAAACAAGTTTAGAAAGTTTGACATTATGTCCATTTAGCAGAAAAGCAGTATGAGGTTCACCCTTAGGGACCATTAGCTCCCCAACCATGGGATTTATAGTATCAGGCATGTGTTTCCTCTTATACACTGGGTCATAAATCCAATTAGAAAGAGTTTGGTTGCCCCAGTAACATTCATGCTACATCATGGGCACATCTTGCTACTCCAGCCATTACTGGGAACACGGGATTCACAGGTGGGTAAGATTGTTGATGACTTCATCACCCAGAAGCCTACTTAGCACCTTGCAGGACTGTGAACACTAGCCAGTGGGAAGGAAGCATCCTGTTTAGTGCCAATTTGATCTCTCTAAGTCCTGTGACCAAAGTATGGGGCATTTTCAGCAGCAGGGTCTTATCCTCAGGCTCTGGTGGGCAATCAAGAGCAACGACAATATCCTGTATGGGGGGGTGTCTCTGCGATACCCCTAACCGGCAAATCATAAGGAGGGGTCTTACACATGGCACTGGGCTTTTAAGTTGGCAACCAGTGGCCTCTGGGAGCAGCATTACCCACTGTGTAGTGTAACCCCAGTTAACTTCACACACGAGCGCACACACACACACTGAACTCTTATGTGACTATGTAGTATAAACTATATATATATGTATGCATCAATTAGGAGGTTTCTGTATGGATTTCCAAACACCTTTAGTGTCATCCCTGTCCCTGTGCTATCCTCTGCTCTACTCTTATGTCCTTACCCAAAGCTCCCTGTTATTCCTTTCTCCTCTTCATATCACCTGTATTCTATCCCTCCTCCCCTAAGTTAGTTCTTCCTTCCCCCTTCCCACCAATGGTACCAGGAGTCCATGAGTATTCCTAGTAAAACTTAAACTTGTATGGGAGTGAGAGACAAGGTCACTGGAAGCAGAGACACTGATGAAACATAAAAGCCATGCTACCAGGAAGATCATCTTCTTGTATATTTAAGAATCATGAAAGAGTCATGGAGACAGAGTTGGAAAACATGGACCTAAAATTTTCCAGGACTATAAGAGGGTAGCTCAAGGTCTCCTATAATTAATTCACACTTTCGGGGTTCCTCTGAGAGGAAGTGGGATTCTGACCCTGTGGATATGACCTGCTGTTGATACCTGGCATGACAGAATGTCTGCTTAATGGGCCAAAATTTTCCATCTCCTCTCTCACTCCAGGGGAGTCTGGGATCTACATCTGGCACGTGAGCAGAATTCAGCCTTGCTGTTGTTCTCTGTCTGGCTGAGCTGTTGCTCCCAGCCCAGTATTTAAATGTCATCTGAAACAAAAGCAAGAATGTTCTCCCCCCTCTCCAGTTCTCAGTATTGGATTTCTAAAGACGATCAAGAAGGACATAAACATGAAGCCACTTTGTGTACATTCTCTCCGAGTTTTCATTGATGCATCACATAACCACTTGGCGACAGTGTGGGCTTCTGGTGTTTCTGCATGAGTGGTGAGTCCTGGTACGTGGAGAATCAATAGTTCCTGGGGCATGTTACCTCAGTTTTCTTGTTCATTCCCATCGTAACCTCACTTCTTGTCTCTCAGGATTGGAGAGTTTGTGTTTATTTTCCATCTTGACTTGTTTTGATGGCATGCTTTTCTGGTTTGACTGGTGACCACCCACTTGCTCTTAATCTGAGGTGCAGTAACTGCACCTGATCCTATCTCTGCCTCAGTTGCTGACTGCACCTTCTGCAGCTGCCACCACCTTGCTGCTGAGGCCATGGCCAGGAGAGCCTTTGTGTCCCACCACAGCCTCCAAGTAAGGAGGCAAATGTTGTTTTAACTACACCCCTTATCTTTTTATTTTAGCAATAAAGATCCAGGAGCCAGATGCTGGGGTGAAAACCTGCTAGCTCAGAGAGGCAGAGGAAGCAGCTGACTGACCTTCCTCCTCTGCTGTGGTCCCTGAAAGAGGGCTCTCTCCTATGCTATCTGAAGAAAAACTCCTCCAACCGGATGTCCCTCCCTTGTACTTCCTGTGCCTCCCCCCTTCTGTCTTTCCCTCCCTCCCCCCACCTCTAGACTTACCCTCATGCTCTATGTTTACGTCCAGTCAACTGGCTGCTTGCTCCGCCTCTTGACCTATGGTTGATTTTATTTAAATAGTGAAATGTCAGGGTTCACAGTGTGATCAAATATCTCGTAACCAAGCCCTTTCTTTACTTCTGCATCCCTAACTCTGAGATAGACTGATCATTGCTCAGATGTCTCATTAGCCCTGGAAAGGCACACTGGACTGAACTAGGAATTTGCCATGTTTCCTAATCTTAATCTTCCAGACACAGTAATAAGCCAAACTAGGCAGATGTGGCTGGTGGTCCTGTTCTGACGTTATTAGCCTGGAAACAGGATTGAGTTCTGACTTGTCATTGTTCCCCAGAGACATGGCCCTCAACGTGCATCCACTGAAAGAGCCCTTGCTCCTCTTGTGCTGACAGGCCACTCAGATCAGCTCTCTCTCCTCTGACTCCTTAGTCTGGTTCCATAGCTTAGATCTTAAGTATCTTCCAAATCTCATGAATCAGAGGCACTTTTTCACCAGAGAGGTGGTGAAATCTTAGGATCTACCTAATAGTTAGGTCCACGTGGGAGATCTTCAGGTGACTGAAGTTGTTCCCTGGACCTGGACCTCACTCCTGCCTTTTTCTTCCCAGAAATGCATGCTTCTGCCATGATTTGCTGCTTCCCTATAGATCTAAACTCAGTTATAGATTAGAATTCCCAAGACTGAGCACCAAGCCAGTTTTTTCTCTTCATAAGCGCTTATGTCTAATGTTTTGGTATAGGGTGGAAAGCTAACTTGCAGCATGACCTTCCTACGGGCATCAGGCTTGCTGAATTCCTTGGCTCTAGGGTCTGTCTGCTCCAAACCTCTATACACTACTGTCGGAGCCTTTCCCCCTCAAACACCTCAGTTTCAAGAGCATCATTCAAAACCCTGACACTTGGTATAATACAGCCGAGCTTTGACTAGGTTCTGCGGGTCTCCTAAACTGGGACCTAACCTTTAGTTGTTGGCTTATTTGAGGTCAAAAGGTACCTCAGGAAGTCTCAGGGCACCTAGAGTTGTACTCAGGGAGATGAAGTGCCTTAAAACAAAACAAAACAAAACAAAATCAACAATCTCTGTGAAGTTATGGCAAAATTTAACCTCTGCCTGTATACCAGGCCAGTATCTATTTTGGATGACCTCCTCAAGAATGCTCCAGGGGAACAGCACTTGGCTGGCATAATGGCTGATCTTGGTTGTCAACCCGATTATATCTGTAATCAACTAAAATTCGTGTAGCTGGACAAATGCCTTAAGAGGGAGTCTCTTAATTAGATCATTTGAGGTGGGGAGACCCACCCCAAACCTGGGCCACACCTTCCGGTGGCAGCTACATAAAAGACATGGAAGAAGGGAGCTTTTGCTTTTTACCTGCTCGCCCTCATTCTCACTGGCAAGTTCATCTAACCATTGCTGCTGAGGCATTCCTTCACTGGTATTTGAACCTACTTCTTAGGGACTCCAATGTAGACTGAAGACTCTTTAGAAATCCTCCAGGACTCCAGAACCAGACTGGGACTTCTCAGACACCAGTCTTGTTAGTAAACAACAACTGGTTCTTAGCCTTTCTGTTAGGAGACAGGCATTGTTGGATTATCCAGACCACAATCTATAAGCCAATCAAATATATCCCATACCATATTATATATATATATATATATATACATACATATAGATATATATTCTATCAGTTCTGTTCTTTTAAATAACACTTACTAATACACCTAGTATATATGTGAAGCTATGAGTTTGCTTCCTAGCACTACACATTCACACAAAAACAGTTATAATCCTCCTCTGAACGCTGGATCAATGAGTATATGGGTTCATGGTATCAGATACCAAGATATATTATTTAAGACAGTGGGCTCTGAAATACCTGAGAGAGACACTTTTGAAAACAAACCTATCCTATCTCTGAGAAGTAATTTACAGTTTGCCTCTAAGTCTGCAACACAAAGATGCATGCTGTTTGGGGCCACTGGGGTTGAGCAATGTATAGGCAAGTTCTTGGAATTCCAACAGCAGAAGAGAATTCCAAATGGGTTTCATAACCAACTCTGGAGAGCGATGGGACAAAGTTCACCTCTGAACTCTCCACTGTTTTCTGACCCAAGCACCAATGTTCTGCTTCTGCCATACGTCCACAGCTCGCAACAGCATGGTGCAGTAGGTTGGCATAGTGGAGAATTCCCACCTCCACATTTTAATTCATCTATTCTCTAACTCATTCACTAGTTTCACAAACACTGAACACCCAATATAGTTCAGCAAGTGTGCTACATTGTGGGTGTTAGAGAAAAGTGTGACATAGACCCTGTCACTGTGGAGTTCAAAGTCTGGTTGGGGAGAGTAACAGGTCATCGGCACACAATGTAATATGTTCATCAGTAGAACTCCATATACTGCCAGTGAGACGGCTTAGCAGGTCAATGTGTCTGTCAGCAAGCTTGGCAACCTGAGGTCAATTCTTGGGAGCCATTTGGTGGGGGGGGGGGAAACAGCCTACCCCCTAAAGTTGCCCTCTGATCTCCATGTTTGTGTATACACACACACACACACACACA
>CABHPH010138566.1:28106-41764 GCA_902168325.1 Peromyscus nudipes | reverse complement strand
TCTCTCTCTCTCTCTCTCTCTCTCTCTCTCTCTCTCTCTCTCTCTCTCTCTCTCTCTCTCATGTGTGTTCCTCTGAGTGTGTTTGTGTGTCTGTGTGTACGACTCCAGGGACTGCTGAGCCACCATATGAGGAGAAAATGGATTCTGTTACTTGCAAAAAAATACAATTTTAATTTCAAAATTTGCCAGTATCTCTTCTGCCTCAGTGTTAGACCAGAGACTCAGGTGTCCCTACAAGAGCCCTCTCTAAGTCCTCATTGCTAGAGCCCCAGTCTCGTTTCTGAATTTATTATTATTTAAATTTTTTCATACACTATGTTATGATCATGTTCTTTCCTCTCCCTCAGTGTCTTAATGAATTAAAGGTTTTACAGGAGCAGTGAAGAGAAACTATAGATCTTGCCTAAGGAAAAGGAGGAGGAAGAGGAGGGGGAAGGGGAGGGGAAGGAGAATCAAACCCTTGAGCCAACAAGGCATGGGGCACACACCTGAGATTCCAGCCCTTGTGAGGCTGAGGCAGGAATATCAGGAGTTTGAAGCCAGCCTGAGTTGTGTTGTGAACTCCCATCTCAAAAACAGCAAGAGTTGGGGAGGTGGCTCAGCAATAGAGCACTTGGCTAGCACACAGGAGGCCCTGGGTTAAAGCCCCGTTGAAAACATGGGTGTTTCCTTCTCCCCTTTCTCCGCATCAGCAATCTCTACGAGATAATCCTATTTCCTTCTCATAGCACACGGAAGCAATCCTGAAAGCCATGAAATCAGCCAGAGTGGGAGTGACACCCAAAGCCTTGTGAAGAATAGTAGTCAAGCTGCCCTTTGAAGGAAGGAAAATAATAAACGAGAGTGAGCACAGGCTAAGAAAACTAAAACGGATTATCCTTCTGAAATGGAATGATTAAATATGCTAACACACTCGGGATTCTGTTCTCTGGCCCCAGGCTTTTGTGTGTAATGATTTGTTCTTTGTTTGAGAAAATGTGTGATTGTTTGGCAGTGTTTTAAATGATTAAGAAGGGGAGATACAGGCCTACAGAGGAAAGCGGATAGTGTCATATTTTATCGAGAATCAGGCCTGACTTAGAAGTCAGACCAAGCTTCTAATCAAAACATGAAATAGGAAGTGAGCTTGGAAATAATATTAATCATTAATAGAGAGTACTTAAGGTTATGAATTCTTCAAGGGCTTTAGAGGAGCATCAGGAAATTTTAAGGTCACAGTGAAAGACTGCATATCTTATTTACTTATGTGAGAGGGACAGTGTGTCTGTGGGCACACAAGTGCCATTGTGCACAGCGCGGGGGTCAGAGGACAACTTTCAGGAATCAATGCTCTCCTTCTACCCCGTGTGTTCTGGGGATTGAACTCTGGTCATCAGGCTTGGCAGCAAGTACCTTTACCTGTCAAGCCATTTTGCCAGCCCTGTGAAGTCATTTTAAATAAATATTTAAAATGGTTCCAGGGTCAAGATGTTGGAAAGGAATAAACATAAGTTTAATGGATTCCTCTGTGAACAGCTTCAGAAAACAAGGCACATCACAGGTCACTTACTTTGCATAGGACAGTGACCCTTCACCTGTGGCTCCAGTCAATGCCAGGTCACTAGAGGCTGTAGCATTGAGGCTCATGTTTCCTTTGCCATTTAACATTTAAGTATGGCTAGAGGCTGTCTTCTCTAGTGAGGGGCCATGGCCCATGGCCCCACTGCAGCTTAATTCTCAAACCAATAGTCCAAGTCTGGATTGGCTGATAGTACATCTCAACAGTTTTTAAAAGCTGAACCAAGTTTGAATCTGTGCTGGCTGGTTTTGTCAACTCGGCATAAGCTAGAGTCATCAGAAAGGAGGGAGCCTCAGTTGAGAAGATGCATCCCTAACTTTGGGTTGTAGGCAAGCCTGTGGAGCATTTTCTTAATTAGTGATTGATGGGGAGGGTCCAGCCTATAAGTGAGAATGTCCCAGAAACACAAATTTAGGTTATACCAAATTCTGTGTTGCAATAAGGTAGTGATTTTAAAAGGTTCTATAGAAACAGAACAAAGGAGATCATAAACCAGCACACTTCTCAGATACATTGGTAGAAGCATTAGGTAGGTAGGTCAAAGAAAAGTGGGAAAATCTCAGTGTGGCCGTCAGAGCTGTCTGACGCTATTTGATGGTACCCTCATGCTTTCGGTTGGTGAGAGCTACGTGAACATTCCAAGGGTTTACTTATTGTTATTGGCCACAAAATGTTAATTCACACACAGAGAAGGGCAATAAATGGCTATTGAGAGGGCTAAAGATGGTCTGAGATAATTAGGCTCTGGAGTTGAAACATCCTAGATGCTCCACATCACTGGGGTTCTGATCTGTCTGTTCATCAACCTTTAGGAGGCTCCAAGGACTGTCCTCCACAGAAGCTTCATCATGGAGACCCCTTTACAATTAACCTTCCACATCTTATATACTCTAATACCCCCCAAGTTCATGCGCATCTGGGGGTACAAGAGGGGGTGACCCTCCCCTCCATCCTTCTGTTGGGAAGTGACAACAGCTCCGTCACCATGGACATATTCCTACATGTTGTCATACTGTTCATTCCAAATAGCTGCCATGGCTCCCGGCTAAGGTAATCTGCTCCCAGATGTGGATGTGATGCTCACTTTGTGCCCAGTGGGGAACATATAGAGTCCACTCAGATGGGTTAGAAAGGGATGCAGGCCAGCCTGAAAATGTCATCCCCTTTCCAAAGCCCAAGATATAAACACCCTTCCATCACACTTGATTGTGCCCAACTCAGCAATGCTCAAGGCAGTGGGAAGAAGGAAGGAAAAGTCATTCCACGTTCAAGTTCAAATCTACACTTGAAAAGTTAAATGATCTGGGTAGATGGTACAAATGGATCTTTTTCATCTAAAAATAACTCTATTCTTAGTGTTGGCTTCACACTGTGGCTCTCACAGGGTGGTAAACACATCAGTAGCATTACCCGAGAAAACTTGTTGGGGATACAAATCCCAGGCCTCACTCCAGATGTTTTTTGGGTATACATCCCAGCAACCTGGGTCCCAACCCCTCCTGGAGGTCTCATGCCCCTCCTGAGAAACGGACTTGAACTTGCCTGGTTAGTAGCAGCCCTGCCTCCGTAGACTGTGCGTGTTATTAGCTCTCTTGCTGTGGAGACAGGATACTTGACATAAAATCTTAAGAGGAGGAAAGATTTATTCAGCTCACAGCTTCAGAGGGCTCTATCCATCATGGTGGGGAAGGTGTGGCAGACCAGAGAAGCTCATATCATGGTATGCAGGGAGTAGAAAGAACAGGCCACTCTATAGTAGATTGGTAACAATAAAGCCAGAGCAAGAGATAGTTCCCAAGGACACATCTCAGGGACTTTACTCTTTTACCATTCCAACTCTTTAACAGTCTATTCACACCTGAGTCCATCAGTACATTAATCGTGGATGACGTCAAAGTCCTCCTGATCTCTCACAGTCACACCCAGGGTCACGTTTAATGTCCCAGGTGATTCGCAATCCAGTCAAGTTGACACCCAACACTAACCATCAGACTACATGTACGTGAAAAATTCACTATACCTCCATAAGGCTGACTATCTGGATGATCTAAAATACAGATGGGGAGTCCTCTGCAAGGCTGAAAAGAACATGAAAATAAAAGAAACATTGAGGGACTGTCACGGACCTGAGGAGACTAAGGGTTGGTGACAACTCCATGCAGTGTGGCATCATGCACATGAACAGGAGTACAAACCATATTCACAGAAACACTGGGTAAATCCAAATACAATAAGGAATTTGGTTAACCACAGCTTAACAATGTCAGTTGCTTCATTTGCACAGATGCACCCTGGGAATGGAAGATCTTGCTGATAGGGAAAGTGGTGGGGCTTTCTGTGTGACATCTCCACCAACCTAAAACTACTGTAAGATGAGAGACTTGTTTAAATAGCTGTTGAGGGCTGGGTCCACTGGTAAAGTACTTGCCGAGCAAGTGTGAGCCTGAGTTCAAGCCCCCAAAATCCATGTTAAAAAAAAAAAAACAGGCACAGTGGTCCAGGCTTGTAGTCTCAGCACTATGTAGGTAGAGACTGTCCAAAATCTGGACTCTAGACTGTCGGGAATTCATCTAGACTGTAGATGAATTAGCAAGATTCAGATTCCCTGAGAAACCATGTTTCAAAAACTAAGGTGGAGAGGGACTGGGAAGACATCCAACACAACACACACACACAGAACAGGGATGTGCCCCTAATACAGTACGAAGGCGTTAACATCTAATAGCCAACAAAGAGCAGCTGTGGCTGGGACGCGTTCATCTTGACCTGAAAATAATTTGTCTCTTCCCTCATCCTGCCTTTCAACATACAGATCAGGGCAGTCAGGGCAGAGAAAACAGCTCATCCGTTAGGGACAGGAACAGAGCAACAGAGGGAATACAGTAGGTGCCATAGCTCTGCACACACACACACACACACACACACACACACACACACACACTGCTCTCTTCTCTCCAAAGCAGAGAACTGCAGCTGCTCTCCCAGACCGTCATGGCAACTTTTCCATGGCTTGAACCAAGATTTACTGTCAACAGCCACATAAGTAGCAGCTGTTTGCTGTTCTTACTCTACCGCTACTCGGATGCCAAGGCTCTTCGCTGGCTATGCTTGCTCTAAGTATTAGGGTTCTTTTTTCTTCTTGCACAGCATCACTGTGCAGCTGCCTCTCCTCCCCTTCAGCCTTACTTTGCTGGGGGACAGACAGCAAAGCAATGCCAGAAGGATCTGCAGCATCCTGTAGCCGGAATCCAGGCACTTAGTTCACATTTGGTGGTCCATAGTGTCTGCTCTGGGAGCACCTTCCCTTGTTCCTTTCCTGCGGACCTGTGGCCTCATTTTGTGGTATATGTAGCTATCGGAGTTGAATGTGTCTGGCTTTGCTGTCTCTCGGAGCCTAGCTGGGGAAACCACTGGCATCAGTCCAAAGGCAGGTTTTCCCTTTATGTGTGTGTTCCCTGCTTCTCACCTTTGTTCCTCATTTGTAGTCTTTCCTAGGTGGACTCGCTGAATGAATGCAGTGCCCACAGGGACATATTTGTCACTGGAAGGTGACAAACAAAGCAGCACTGTAGGGAAAGGTGGCAAGAGAGACAGAAGAGCCTGGGCTTCCCTTCCCTGTCAGAGCAGGAGCAGTGACAACCCTGGAGAAGTCACTCTGAGAATTTGTTACGGAGACAAGGTCACAACAGACACCAGACATCTTTTCTTCTGCTGTGTTTGGATTCTGTTTTGTTTTGATACATCTGCTTTTCCTGTGCCACCTTAAAGCAAAAATTTATACACAGAGTAGACACCAATGTATTTCTGGATCATTAAGCATGATCTCTATGTGCCAAAAAGATGGCTCAGTAGGTAAAAGCATGTGCCTGAAAACCTGAGTTCAATCCCAGCACCCACACTGAAGAACAAAAGAACCACTTGCACCATGCCATGTGCATGTGCACACACACACACACACACACACACACACACACACACACACACACACACACCTCCATGGATGGCCAGAAGCTGTGTGCATGTGCATGTGTCTTCCTACTCAGCAAGAGGTTTTGAGCAAATTCCATGAAGAGAAGCCTTTTAAAGCACATGGGTAGACTTGGGGTTTGGCCCTGGCATTTCCATCTTTTTTCAAACAGAATTTTTCTAAGCAAAGTATTCTTTTCTGACTTTAATGACACTTCCTGCCAGAAACTCAGCTCCATGCAGCTGAGGAGCACATCTCTTCTGTCTCCCCAGCAACTGGCACAAGTCAGGCCCTGAAGGCATTCCTACTGACAGCCTGTGTGGACTGGAGTTTCAGCAAGCTATTGCTCTAAATGATTAGTAACTCCACAAGTCCACCTACTCTCTCTAAAAGGCTGGGACTAGGGTTGTTCCCATTGCAGACTGAGGCCACTGAAGCCCTGGGTGAGGAAACTGCATACTGCTGCTAAGGACAGATGGGGGACTCCAGGCCGCTCCCACACAGCCTTCCTCCGGATGCCTGTGCTGTGGTGCAGTGTCTGAGGAGCCTCCAGCTAAGGCTGCAACCAAGATGAGATCAAGGAAGGTAAATTCCCCCCACAGGCTATAAAGAAAACAAATCAACCTCTGCACAAAGCAAGCAAGCGCCAGGCAGGGCGGCACGGTGCCAGTGCCAGTGTGAGCAGGGCGGTACGGTGCTGGTACAAACAAGAACTTAAACACCTTTTGCGATCGGTTCATTTGATCAGTGTAACAAGGTGTGGGCATTGTTAACACACAGCTCTTATTACAGCAGAACTGACCCCTTTGTTCTGCTGACCTCTGCACTTCTTGTCACCTGAAAAAAGTTGTGATGTTTAATCTACTATTTGCTACTCAGAGCCAAAGGCATCTTTAACTGATATGAAAAATCTAGAATTAGAATTTCTGAGCTTTTTCAAGAGTAACCAAAAAGATGCTATTCAAAGTGTGTTTAGATACTGGATTGCACAGGCAGAGGTTTGGGCTGCTAGTGATTGTCTCCCATCCCACCACAGCTTCATGGCTGTATCTGTAGTTCAGTTGGTAGAGTGTTTGCCCAGCATACCTGAAGTCCTGAGTTCCATCAACAGCACCATTACAAACTGGGTATAGTGGCATACACCTGTAATTCCAGCACTTGGGAGATGGAAGTAGGAGAATCAGAAGTTCAAGATAATTATTGGATCTACTCTACATCAAAAAACATAGATAGACAGATGATAGATGATAGATAGATAGATAGATAGATAGATAGATAGATGATAGATAGATAGATGATTGACAGATAGATAAATAGACAGAATAGATAATAGATAGATTTTAGATAAATAGAATAGATAGATGATAGATAGATAGATAAACAGATAGATTAGATAGATAGATAGATAGAATAGATAATAGATAGATGACAGATAAATAGAATAGATAGAAAGGATAGATGAAGATAGATGGATAGATAGATAGATGATTGATTGATAGATAAATAGATAGAACAGATAGATAGATAGATGATAGATAGGAGGGAGGGAAAGGAGAAGAGGGTGAGTGGAGAAGGAGGAAGCAAAGGAAGAAGAGGAGGAGAATGGAGGAGGAAGAGGAGGGAAAGGAAGAGGAGGAAGAGGAGGGAAAGGAACAGGAAAAAAGGGGAGGAAGAGGAGGAGAAGGAAAGAGAGGAAGGGGAGGAAGAAGAGGGGAAGGAAAGGGAGGAAGGGGAGGAGGAAGAGGGAAAAGAAAGAAAATCTTGACTCAAGGCCATCTGTGAGTGTCATATGTTGGACACTGAGGTTCTCTCCTTCCAGAAGCAGTAAGGGGCCATCCCTAGTTGATTTGGGAAGCTTGACGTTTTCCTACTCTGAGACCACTCAACCACCTTCATGATGTCCTGTCCCCATGACAGTGGGCACTCCTGACCTAAGAACACTGTCAAGGGGGCTTCTGATATGTGTTTTCATTTGAAGTTCAGTCTCTCATCAATATATCAAAGGTGCTTCTTTTGATGGAGATTTGGGGGTGGGGGTTGACCCCTTTCTCACCCTATATGCATCTTCCCCATCTCCCAAGCCAGTGATGTTTCCCAGCAGTTTGGGGGCTTGTCTTTATTGCTCTTGTTGCTGTGGGTTATTGGTGATAGCATAAGACACACAGGCACTTGGGGTTTAACAAGAAAGATCCTGCCAGAGTTTGATGCTTTAGATGTGTCCAGCCCACCTCTGGTCCAGGGTGTATAACAGTCCAGTTTCCATTTTCTTGTCTCTGTGGTCTTTGTCTTGATTGACAGGGTACTAGGTCAGTAAGAGGAGCTATAACAAGTGACAACCAGATTAGTCTTCCAGCAGCCCCCTCCTCAAATGCTCATCACCACCTTCCCACTGGCCAGTTAGACCAGGTGGGACGAAAGCTGACCACAATGAGGTCACAGTCAGCTTCCCATTTGAACAGGGTCAATCCTTCAGGGTGGAATGAATCTCTGGGGCCAGGAAAGCCTTCCTACAGCACAAACCTCCATGGTTCAAGAGACACAAGAAGGGGCCAAAGGAAGGGAGGTGCACTGAGCTGAAAGGCTGTTGACCTCAACGGTCCTTAAGACAATGAACCCTCATTAGAGTGTCCCTGAGGGGAATGAGGGACAGCCAACAGCCTCCTTTCTGAAGTGGCTCCCAGTGAGGGCATTGTTGGAGATGGGGCGGGGGAGGAGGATGCATGAAAGAGCAGTGGCCATCTGCATTCACCCTCTCTATTTTCTGACAGTAGGTGCAATGTGACCAGCCATCTGACCCTTCAGTTGCCATGGTTACCATGCCTTTTCCCCACCACAACGGACAGTATCTCTTTTCAAACTGTAAGCCAAAATAAACCTTTCAGTTGCTTTCGTCAGATATTTTATCATGGCAAAGAGAAAGGTAAATAATACAGATACAAAAATAAATACCAGCATTGATATTTTTGTTAGCCTTGTTACTAATGGCTAACAATATGAAAGATGAATTCTTAGGGTAGCTACATCCTGCCCTTCCCCTTACGTATGGCTGTGACCTTCAACTTGCTTCAACCAGAAGAATGTGGCAAGACGACAGCATGCACATGACTGGATGGTTACATTACACAAGACTGTGGCAGTGATTTTGCGGACATCTGTCTGCCCTTCATTTGCATCTGCTTTGAAGATGGAAAAGATGTACTAGAAATCCTTGTTAGAAGGAGACGTGAGCAGGTAGAGTGGGAGTCTGGAGCTGGAAACACGGCTCAGCAGTTAAGAGGCCTTGCTACATGAACATGGGGACCAGAGTTCAAACCTCAACACTCTGGAACAAGCCCAGAGTCCCACAAACAGCTGCAGGGGATCTGACGCCCTCTTCTGGCCACTGCAGACATGTGCACTCATGTGCATATTCTCACATACTCTTAATTAAAAATAAAATACTTCTTTTTTAAAGGGAAGAACACAAAAAGGTGACTTGTCCTTATTTCTTTTTGTTTTTTAGACAGTCTCCTAGAACTCTACCTGCCTGAGCTTCTCAAGTGCTGGGATTAAAGGTGTGTGCCACCGCCCCTCCCCATTTGTCCTTTATTTTTTATTAAGCATTAGAAATTAGTTGTCCAGCCAAAACCATAGAATAAGTCATTTTCCCATTTTTCAAGGGCAATTTGCCTTCTTGCTGTTCCCACCACAAATGCTATTTCCGATTGCTAAGGAGGAGTTTTGTGCTAACTAGATCCCAACTAGCAAAGATGGATGATGAAGAGACTGCAGAAGAAATCTTGCTCAGTGGATCCTAACCTCAGTGGATCCTAAACTCAGTGGATCTGGTGCTGGATCATGAAACCAGCACCAGAGCCTAGTTTGCTGAGACCCGAGGGCGTGAGTCTCTGGAAAGATGAAGGAGAGGGAGCGCCCATCTGGCAGCTGCTGCGGAGCTGTGCACAGCCATAACTGCAGAGATTAATAGCTTCTCACAGTCATAAATACATTTTTTTCTCTTCAATGAGCCCTGGGGGATGAAAATCTGGTTATAATTGGATGTGTTGCAATATTGCTTTTCATTTACAATTACAGCACCAAGGAAATGAAAAGGAACGGCGTAAGGTTTGAGTGCGGTGGTGATTAGGGACAGTGCGTGTCAATAGGGCAGCTCCTTCCTTGCAGCCTCCCTCTTCTGCTTGGCACCTGCAATGTGGGAAATGGCTACGCAGGAAAGGGTGAGAGCACTGTGACATTGGTACTACGGTCCTTCCTCTGGCGGACTTTCAAAGTAAGGCAGTCATTCAGCTCCTGGCTGGGCTGTTACCCACCTCCAGCAGTTTGTGACACAATTATCCACATTCTGGAATGGAGAGAGAAAGGAAACTGAGGTGCCAGAGCGCTTTCCCAGCATGCACAAAGCCCTAAGTTTGATCCCCAGTGCTGCATAAAACCAGGCATGGTGGTGCATACCTGTAATCCCACACTCAGGAAGTAGAGGGAGGGTACTCTGGAGTCATTCTCTACTACTTACGAGATCTAGCCAGCCAGCCTGGTGGGAGCCTGTCTCAAAACAAAACTTTTACATAAACAAGTGTGGTAGGTAGCACAGGGGTGGTTGAGGCAGGAAACTGGTTTGTTCAATTCCAGCTTGAGCTACGCAGCAAGAACTTGTCTCAATATATGTACTGCACATAAAATTATGTACAGCACATAATGTTTAAAAGATACTGTAGCTTACTGTCCTGCTGGCTTCTGCATGCTGGGTTCGATTTATGAGGTTCTAATCCTGCGGGCTTATGGGTCACTCTGACTCCTCAGGGCTCAAACTCAAAGCTGACAAGCTAAGGACACTGGCCTGCTGTGTAAAAGCCCCAATTAGCTGCTTGATATGAAAGTCACCGGAAAGAGAACTGTTTCCGTGTTCATGGTTCTGTCTTTCATGGTCACTGTTGGTCTCCATGCCATCCTTCCTTCCTTCTGTGACTTTACCCTGCTGTTACCAGGATACAACCTGCTGGAAGTCACAGCTACTGCAATTACAAATTTAACTTAGACTTTCCCTTCATGTTATAATTGTCTTTAGAAGGGAATTCAAAATCAATATATTACATTCTTGTGCTTTATTGGTTAGGGCTGAAGTAAATGTATTCATTTGGCTCCTCACTGATTGCATTTTCAAATGCAACATATTTAAATGATAGTTTTATTTTTGCACACAAAATATTTTAAGGCCATAAAGTGTTGTGACAGATAGTAGCTCCTGTAACGGGCCAATGCACCAGACATCCCATGCAAGAACCACTAGAAGCTGACATCAGCAATGTCAGGATGTGGCTTCAGCAACTGACAGAAAGATGCTTTGTCACACTGAGCCAGGTCCCTGGACAGGTGCACACACCTGGACACACACACTAAGAGTTCTGGTGAACGAGTGAACTTCCACTTGACATTCTGCCCACATTAAGAAAAACAAAGGAACTAAACCAGGCCTGGAAGCACGTGTTTGCAAACCCCAGCTGCTCAGGAGGCTGAGGCAGGAGGATCTCAACTTAAGACCAGCTTGGGCAATCATCCCAAGCAAAAACTAAAGAGAGAGCTGTCTTGGGCTGGGGAGATGGCTCAGCCAGTAAAGCCCTTGCTGTGCATACACGAGAACCAGAGTTCAGATTCCAAGCACCCGTGTTAAAATCTGGCACAGAATTTACCTGTAATACCAGCTTTGAAAGAGGCAGAGACAGTGAGTCCCCAGAGCTAGCTGGCCAGCCAGACTAGTTACAATGAGCTCTGGATTTAGCAAGGAACAGTGCCACAATATTTAATCATTCTCAACCTTGGGCCTCCACACCCTGGGGACAAATGCAAGGAGCCCTGTGCACACATACATATGTGAATATGCATGCACACCCCCCACAACACACACACACATATACATACACAGATACACACACATACACATATATACACATACATACAAACACATACACACACATATACACACACATACAAACACATATACACACACATACACATACACACACACATACACACACATACACATACACACATATACACATACATACACACATACACAAACACATATACACACACATACATACACACACACATACACACACATACACATACATACACACATACATACACACACATACACACACACACACACACACACACACACACACACACACACACATCTCCATGCCATCCTTCCATCCCTCTGTGACTCCACACTGCTGTCACCAGGACAGAACCTGCTCTACATCCCATCTAGGTGGTGAGGCCTCTGAACACCTGCAATTCAAGCAGGAGGCAGCAGCTGCCACCAAGACCCTGGGCAGCTGAAAGTGTCAAACCTTACCAGGGCAGTGACAGTGTGCAGCTCTCCTTACTGCACACAGCAAACGCCTGGCATTGATATCACGATCCTAATGCTGCTGTTTAATTGGCCCTTGATTAAGAAAACCCCGCAGCTTTCCACATTAATTACAATAGCGATTAGCAACCATTTGCCTACAGTTTAAATGGTCAAAAACAAAGTTTCTGCATTAATTAAGAATTACACTCAGCAACAAATGACAAATCTCTGAAAGATAACACAGGCTTAAACGAACTGGCTGTGTTTCAAGTCTGTCAGCAAGATAGGCCAAGGCCAGTGGGTTAATCCCGTCAGTCTGCAGTACTTTCTTAGTATACAGCCTCCATCCTCAGTCGCCTCATGCTGACAGAATGGCTGCTGGAGACCCAGTGGCACATCCATGTGCCAGGCCAGGTAAAGGGGTGTACTTCTTGACTGATTCAGTACAGCTCTTTCACAAATATAACTCACGTGACTTTTAATGTTATTTGTGGGTGTTATGTTGACACCATGTTGTTATTTTGGCACAACAGCCGAAGCTATATTGTGTGCTGTCAAAGTTATGTGTTTCACCATCCCCTCACTCATCACACATATGTGGTCCGTGTGTCTGTCCACTCTGAAACATTCTCTTCCCCTCCTCAGTCCCCCACCACAAAGCAGGCAGGTACTGCACTGTCTCAGTGTTTATTGAACTGGGTCGGCTGCAGAACACTTGCTATGAGAGAGAAGAGTCTGCACATCCTTCTGGGAGGGATCTCCTTCTAGCTGGGACAGGAAGTCATTAGAGACACCAACTCATTACAAGTAGCAAAATCTTTTATGGCCACCTTCCTCACTCTCAGTTGGTGTCCTGGGTGGTTATTGTCTACTTGAAACAAGCTAGAGTCATCTGGGATGAAGAATGTCAATTGAAAAAAATGCCTCCCTCAGATTACCTATAGGCAAATCTTGATATATGATAGATGTGGGATAGTCCTTCCCACTGTGGTGCCACCCCTGGGCAGGTGAGGGGGGGTGTATATAAAAACAAGCTGAGCAAGCCATGATGAGCAAACCAGTAAGCAGGATCCTCCACAGCTGCTGTTTCAGTTCCTGCTGTGGGTTCCTGCCCTGACTTCCCTCAGTGACAGAGCGTGACCTGGGAGTTTTAAGCTAAAGTAAACACTTTCCTCCCCAACTTGCTTTGAGTCATGCTGTTTATCAGAGCAACAGAAACCCTAATGAAGACTCGCTCACACTTGCTCAGCTCTAGTCCCAAATCTGTGTCTAGAATCTTGCCATCTCAGAAGGGGGACAGGTGACATATCTTCTTAAAAGGAGTGATGCCCACTCCCTGAATGTGTCTCATCTGCCCCCCAATAATAAAGCCCTTTGGCAGTCACTTGGCAATGACAACAAAGACTGCTGGGCACCTACTAATCTTTGCATCCTCTGTCCTCAGCTGAAAGAGCTCCCTTCGGGAACTGTGGGGAATGTGCTTGCCATGCATGAGAGTCTGAGTTCAATTCCCAGCACCCATGGAAAACAGCTAGCAGTGCGTCCTCGTCATTCCAGAGCTATGGGAGGAGACAGGGATCCCTAGGATCACTGGCCCGCCTAGCCTGTTCAATAACCTCTGGGCCAATGAGAGATTCAATCTCAGAAGACAAGGCAAACAGTTGCTAAGGAGCAACACCTGAGATTGTCTCAGGCCTTCTCACAAATGTACACAAGCACCAATGTAACCATACACACACACACACACACACACACACACACACACACACACACACACA
>CABHPH010138566.1:0-28096 GCA_902168325.1 Peromyscus nudipes | reverse complement strand
ACACACACACACACACACACACACACACACACACACACACACACACATACACACAGACACCCTCAATTTTATTTCATGGCTGTGACCACTGTCCTTGGTTATCAATTGACTACATCTGAAATTAACTAAAACCTAAGTGGTGGGTAACCTGTGAGGGTTTTTTTTCTTAATTAAATCATTTGAAGTGGTAATACTCATTTTTAATCCAGACCTTTTAAGGTGGGAAGACCCACCTCTAATCTGGACCACACTTTTTGCTGGCAGCGTATATAAGGACATGGAAGAGGAAAGCTCTCTCTCTTTTTCTGCCTGCTTCCTCCTACCCTTGCAAGTCCATTCCATCACTGGTACTAGAACCTACTTCTTCAGGATTTCAGCAGATATTGAAGATCAACAGAGACATCTAGTCTCGTGGACTGAACAACTATTAGATTCTTGGACCTTCCATTGGTAGACAGCCATTGTTGGACTAGCTGGATCACAGGCTATAACCCTTTCCAATAAATCCCCATCTATCAGTTCTGTTCCTCTGGAGAACCTGGCTACTGGGGTAACATGGCCAGATGAAGGAGCAGTTCTTGGTCACAGTTAACACAGGAGCCGGTCAATGTAGGGGATTTCTGAAGGGAGCCTGACCCAGCTGAGACATGAAATATTTCCTCCTGTTCCTTAGCTTTCTAATTCCTCCCTGGGGAAGACAGTGAGAGCTCCAGCAGCCACACTGAACCATGAGGCACTGTGGCTCCAAATGTCTCAGCAGTCCAGACTGCTTGTATAACCTTGTGGAGGAAGGAGCCTTGCCCATGTGATCACTTTAGTAGGCTAAAATATTCCTACATTTTAGAAGGAATAAAAGTAAGAAACCTGAGTCTTTGATGATCATGAAGCGCTTTACCAATTCTAAACTCCTATCTTGGACTTCTGTGAGGTTAAAAAAAAAAAGATTAAAACCATTGTTATTTTAGTTTTCTCTTATACAAGACAGAACCTTATCCTGACCAACAGAATAATCCTTAGCTTAGAGATTCAGTTTTGTATATATACGGATTCACCGACTTGGTGATTCTCAACCCCAGTATGAAGACATCACCTGGTAGGCTCTCCACAGTGGATGCCTGAAGGACTTCAGGAGTCTTGACAATTCATTTGCTTGAGGGAACCTCCCTGGGAATCATCTGCATAGCTTTCTTCTTCGGGTTTGAAGCCAAGGAGCCACCAGGAACTGAGTCATTTCCAGTTTTCTTTTTATTATTCCAAAAATTCCACTCCCAAACACCTCTAATGTGCCTATTGCCTGATTTTTCTTGTAATTTCTTGGCAGTATGCCCTCCACATCTGCCACCATAAGAGCCCTTGCTAAGTTGCTAGTGTAGACTTTGCATCCTGGCAGCAGTCCATGCAGTGAACACAAACCTGCCATGGTGGGCTATTCATCTTGTCCATGTGCAGTTTCCCCTTGATCGTCATTGCCAGGATTTTCTCAGACAAGAGCTCAAAATAGCACCATGCAGGTTTGCAGGGGGTAAGACTGTAGTTTTTCTGCATTTGAAGGGAGCTCACAGCTTCTCCCCTACACTGTATCATTTGATTCATTATCTCTACAGAAGATCAGTTCATACTACGGCCAAACATCAAGATTTTCCCTTCAACTCCAAGCAGCCCATGTATTTTCCTCTTCTAAAAGACACACAGCAATCTAATGTCACTTGGACAGCGGCTGTTCTTACAGCTGCATCTTTTATACTGTGATGTTATTACCGTGAAACACCCTAAATCGTACTTGAAAATGGCCTCCCTCTGCTCAGCCCCTAGTTGTACATTTCTCTTGTGCTGTTATCGAAAACCAGATTAAACGCAAATGTGGGGTGATGTGGGGAGCTTGAGTGTTTCCTTTAAGTTACACATTCCTTCCTGGAGGGAAGATCATTAAGAGGAAGTTCTAAGAAAGACTTTTTGAGAAGCTTCAGGAAGTATGTTTACTCACAAGTCTCAGGAAGTCACTGAAAGTGATCACATGGGCAAGGCTCCTTCCTCCACAAGGTTATACAAGCAGTCAGGACTGCCGAGAAGAGACTGCAACTGTGGAGCTGCCTGCAAGTCCTGCAAAGAGCTCTAGGATTGCGATTTTTGTGAGTCATCACTCATACTGGAGTGACCTTGAATGATGCGGCTATCTTTGAATTGCCCCTGCTCCTACAAGAAGCCTATCACCCATACTCTTGTAAGTAACCACAATGAACTCAGGGTTCTCCAAACCAGACTCTAGTCAGTCGCTGCTTTTCTACTTGGTGTTTATAATGTATCTCCCCAGAGAGAGTATCATACGGCAAAGAAACAGTCCACGGTGCAGGGGAAGGCAAGATGTCAGGAGGCTCCATGGTATTAGGAGTGTGCACTGGCAACTTCACTTTATATCATGGTGGAACAGGAAGCAGAGAGTGGACAGAAAGTGGAGCCAGCAAAAAAAAAAAAAAAAAAAAATTGAAGTGCTAGTGCTCAAGCTCATTTCTCAAGGGCTACGTCCTCTAGCGAGGTAGCGCCTTCCAGATGCATAAACTGGAGACCAAGTGTTCAAACATACGAGCCAACAGAAAACATCACATTCAAACGGGAACACAGCCCTGGTGGCACACGTGAGCCAGCCATGGCCAACTCAAGCCACAGTTAATCTCCTCATTGTAGACTGAATGGTGTTTCTCAAAATTTTTAAGTCCTTCAAGTGCTAACCCAGAGGACTTCAGAAAGTGACCACATTATAACTGATTGAAAATTAATTTGAATATAATGTCTTTAAATAATCAATAAATAGGAAGTCATTAGCCAGGACCCTAGTCCAATAACTGGTATCTTCATTAAAATAGACCAAATCTTGTCATTTTTTTCTTGGTCATACCTGTAATCCCAGGACTTGGGAGGCTGGGGCAGGATGGCATAAATTTGAGGCCAGCATGGGCAACAGAATGAGATCAAACAAAAAAAATGAAAAGAAAGAAGGTGGGCAAGCCACAAATACAAGGAATACTGAAGCCACAGGCAGAAGACAGCACCCTTCCAGTTAGAAGTTAGATGTCCAGGTTTGTAGCCTTCACAACTAGGAAACATAAAAGTCTCTTTATTAAGTGTACTCAGTATGGAGCTTTTATGTCATGTTGGCCTCAGATGACTAATACAGACTTAAAGCCCATATGGGGCTGGGGATATATAACTCAGTGGGTAGAGTGCCTGCCTATCATGCACGAAGCCCTGGGTTCAATCCCCAGCACTGCATAAAGCAGGCGCAGTAGCACATGCAGCGCTTGAGAGGTGGAAGTACAAGTTTCAGAAGTTCAAGGCCATCCTTTGCCACATAGTGAGTTCAAGGCCAGCACAGGCTCCCTGAGAGCCTGTCTCAAAGAAACAAGCCGAAAGAAAAAAAATAAATAAAAAGAGCCCATCTGGTCAGTAAGATCTTGGAATGTTTAAGTGTTTACCCTCCAACTCATTTAGGGAATTTTCATGTAGCTCATTAATAAAATAATTCAACGTGGCTTCCTAGTCTGGATCAAATGGGAAGAAGTAGAAGAGAATTTGAGTCTTACAGTACTCAAAATCAAAAACTGGCAGTTGTTTACTTCTCAAACAGAATCTTTTCCTTCTGTAGTCAATATTAGCAATAGCAGCGGCAGACTTGCCTGGGTCAGATAAACCTCAGGATGTCATTAGGTGCAGCATGGCCAGCTGAGCTGCCATAAGAATACCAAAATATCAGGGGCTTTGTGTAAATGTATGTCTTGTTCTTGCCAAGATTTCTGTGAGGAAGCAGCTTTCCATGGATGCTGCCCTCAGGGCAGTGGCTACTTCAAGCCTCTACTTTTAACAGACTCTTCTCTACAAATTGGAGACTCAAAGAGAATCACTGAGCTCCTAAGTGCCTCCACCCATGAGTAACCAGCAGCCCTTCTACTCTCAGCCCATTGGCCAGAACCAGACACATAGTTTTATCAACAGAAGATGCCGGGAGATAAGAGCCTTCTTATCTTATATATATCCCCAGCCCCATATGGGCTTTAAGTCTGTATTAGTCATCTGAGGCCAACATGACATAAAAGCCCCATACTGAAGGAGTCCAGGGAGAGAGAAGAGGGACTATCACAGTGAGAATTCACATAAAAAGAAAGGCCGCTGTGATTCTTGTGAGCCAGTGGGTGGAAGGAAGCAGAGAAGGGTGGCTTACCACCCCCAGAGGAGAAGAGACTGCTCGGGTTTAACTGATCTTTCAAATGTCTATGGGGACCTCCTCCTGCCATGTTGGCCCTTATCCTGTGCTTGGAAGGTGGAACAGGAGAACAACAAAAGGGTCATGGGAGCCAAATGAATGGCCTGGCTCCTTGTTCTGAACCGACAAGAACAAATGGCCATTGACAAGAATCAGAGGCCATCTAGCATTTTGGGGTGTTATATAAAGTCAACTCTTTTATGAGATGATGGTCACAAAAAAAAGGAGTAAGTGAGCTCTGAGCATGATAAATCATCACTCTGTGTTTTGACAGTGGATGAGACGTGACCAGCTGCCCTCAAGCCCCATGCTGCACTGACTTCCCCACCATGGTGACCTCAAACTGTGAGCCCCTTCCTCCCTTAAATTGCATTTGTCAATGTATTTTATTTACAGCAAAAAGACAAATAACTCAGACATCAGGTATTTTCATCATAGTGACAGAATGTGACTAACACAAGCAGCACCACAAAGTGTACTATATCCACTTAGCTACTCTAGAACTATTTTCCCAAAAATTCCCTTCCCTGTGTGGTTCTGGACTAGCTTTGACCACAGGTGAATTTAGCATCAGCTACGGAAGACCAAAGCAAAAAACAGCTATGTTGCATGGAGGTGGTTAGAGCAAGGCCAAGCAATATTACAACTCACTGATGTGTGGGGAGCAGATGAAGTCCTGAGTGAATATATATTGTAGACATGAGCATGGCTATGTAGAGGACCACAGTGCTTCAGACCTATGTTAATGATAAGACCTTCCTCCAGTCAGGCTCAGAGGAATGGCAAGGACTTCCCCTGGTCTAGATATGCATTTTGACAGTATGTGCAGAAAGTATTGACCACGGCTTCCAGGACAACTTCTCCCTTATAGAGACTCCTTCTGAGATTATCTCACCTTCCTCCTCCTATACACAGCCATATTTAATACATGGCTGAGTGTAATGCGAATCTTAAAAGGTCTTATAATTAAAAAAAAAAAACCAGAGCTAGATATTGAGCTGAAAGATCAGAGAAGCAGAACAGCCAGCCACTAGCTTACCCCTACAAAATCCTCAGCCTCAAGAGAGAGTTCCTGTTTCCTCACGCCTTATATACCTTTCTGTGTCCTGCCATATTACTTCCTGGGCGTGTGCCCAGGTGTGTGCCACCACTGCCTGGTTCTGTTTCTCTCATGTAGCCCAATGTGACCTTGAACTCATAGAGATCCAGACAGATCTCTGCCTCCTGAGTGATAGGATTAAAGGTGAGTGCCACCACTGCCTGACCTCTATGTCTAATTTAGTGGCTGGCTCTGTCCTCTGATCCCCAGGTAAGCTTTATTGGGGTGCACAATGTATCACCACAGCTGAGTTTCCCAGCTGCTGGTCAATGCTATCAGAGCTGACACAACCTAGAACTGCCTGGAAAGAGACTCTCAATAAGGGATTGTCTACACTGAGGTGGCCTTTGAGCATGTCTTTAGAAGACAGTCTTCATTAAATTAGTTGATATGGAAAGACCCAGACAACTATGCTTGACACCATTCACTAGGCAGGGGATCTTAAACTGTATAAGACTAGAGAGGTCAAGCTGAGCACAAGCAAGTGAGCATGCGTGCATCCATTTCTCTTGGTTATTGACTATGGGTGGGACTAGCTGCTCGAGTCCTTCCTACAATGATGGACTGTAATCTGGAATTTTAAACTGAATAAGCCACTTTCTCCCTTCAGCTGCTTTCTGTCAGGGTGTTTTTCACAGTGACAGATATGAAACCAGGACAGAAACCAACAGATTCTAGCTCATCCTCACAGATCCCAGGAGGAAACCTTTCCCTTTACAGCCAAGATGGCTTCCTGTCTACCTGCTCTGATGACTGTCAGCCCAGTGCCGTACACTGAAGCAACAACAAGAGGCTAGCCACCATCTAGTTTTGGGTGACAACCCCTAGACAAATTCTTGTTCCATGTAGTGCCTAGCATATCTGCTTCTCTGAAGAACCCACATCTCAGCATCTGTTTCTGGAGAATCCGTCCAGTTACTTAACAGGTGCTCTATGACACACTGTAATGGTTAACACTGATTGTCAACTCAACCAAATATGTAATCCTCAAAGAGATAAGACTTGAGCATGTCAATCAGGAGTTATCTAGAATGGGTTCATTGTGATCAGAAGACACAGTCTAACCATGAGCATCATCATTCCTTGGGCTGGGGTGTCATACTGCAAAGGAAAAAAGAAAGAAAAAAAAGTAGGGAACTACCTGAGCAGTGGCATTCACAGCTCTCTGTTGACCAGCTGCCTCCTGTCATACGATTTCCCTGCCATGGTGGACTGTATCCCCCGGAACTGTAAGCCACAATAAACTCTCCCTTCCTTAAGAGCTTCTGTCAGGTATTTTATTGCAGCATAAAAAGAGTAGGTGATATAGCCACCATGGCAGTGCAGATGCAATGACTCTTAACTCAGGCACATGAGACTGAAGGTTGTCAGTCATCCAGAGCACACAGTGCCTGTGGGAGGGAATTGACAGAACTCTTCTAAATGTGCAAAGCTGGTGTACCTTGCTGGCACACGGGGACCAAGAGGGAGTCTCCACACAGAGAACATCACAGCAGGCAGTCAGCGGCAGAAACTGACTAATTCTCAGCACAGGTGTTCTCGCTGGTATTGATACTTGGTCTGAAGTCAAAATATAGTCTCTCTGGCTCCTCCTACACCAGCAGGTATTTCTCACTCCCGAGCCTGCAATGTATGTGTCTTCTAAAACTATAAAAATAGGCATTGCTGGTGTTCCTCTATAGGAACACTTAGAAACAAACAGCATTTGGAAAGCTGCATACATCTTTTATAAACTTGTTCTACTTCCCTTGGAGGCTTGCTAGGTTTGCAGTGTGAGCATAGATCCATGTATAGTCATAAATTTCTCATGATGATGTACTTGAAATTTGGAGCTTCTGAGAAAGGCAGCAGGACAGGTCAACTGGGAAGAAGCAGTACCTTTTTTATTTTAAAAGTAAAATCAATTTCTAAATTGCTTCATGTTGCTAAAATCTTGGAATTATAGATTAGGATTAAAAATATCAAATTCTAAGTAGGATATTGGGAAATGCTCAAATAAATTTAATTTCCTAATTTAAAAAAATAAAAAATAGTTACTACTACAATAAGACAATTTTTATACCAAATATTTTCTATCTACTTATGTTTATAACTCCTTTTACAACTAGACTTTGTTCCCAGCAGAAAAAAATAAATTCTATATATAATGAGTTATTTTAAAGTTGTTTTTATTCTAAGACTTCAAAACAGACCAAATGTACTTTTCTAGTGCTTTATAACTTGGGATCAATAATCCATAGTGATAAAGAGCCACTGATCTTGCTATTCATAAGGAATATTCTGGTGGAATTGTTAATTAAATGATGCGAAGACTTTTCTCCTGTGAAGTTATGATTCACATCTGAGGCTTATAAAAAGACACTAAACATAAGGAAAGAGAACATTACCCTCCAGACTCAGAGAAAAGCTTCAGTTAGAAGTGATTTTCTAAAGAAATGAACAGATTTCAAACAAGAATGTTGGCAAATACCAAGTAGGTATTTATATTTATATTCCTACCTATATCTGTTCCTATTATAAATGCAGATACAGCTACTTGGTAAACAGCAAATAAGTGTTTATCTAATATCTGTATCTATTCATACCTAGATATAATTAGATGCAGGTATAATTGATACAGAAGTTGATAAAATCAAGAGGCCTCCATGAAATACAAATATCAAACTAGGAGCTGAAGATAGCCTCTCCCTCTTTGTCCACCAGCTTTACCCACTGCACACTGCATCTAACCTCAAGGCCCCAGTGCACTGCATACTGTATCCACCCTCCAGGCCCCAGTGCACTGCACACTGTATCCACCCTCCAGGCCCCAGTGCACTGCACACTGTATCCACCCTCCAGGCCCCAGTGCGCTGCACACTGTATCCACCCTCCAGGCCCCAGTGCGCTGCACACTGTATCCACCCTTCAGGCCCCAGTGCGTTGCACACTGTATCCACCCTTCAGGCCCCAGTGCGTTGCACACTGTATCCACCCTCCAGGCCCCAGTGCGTTGCACACTGTATCCACCCTCCAGGCCCCAGTGCGTTGCACACTGTATCCACCCTTCAGGCCCCAGTGCACTGCATACTGTATCCACCCTCCAGGCCCCAGTGCACTGCATACTGTATCCACCCTCCAGGGTCCAGTGCACTGCACACTGTATCTACCCTCCAGGGTCCAGTGTGCTGCACACTGTATCCACCCTCCAGGGTCCAGTGCGCTGCACACTGTATCCACCCTCCAGGGTCCAGTGCGCTGCACACTGTATCCACCCTCCAGGGTCCAGTGTGCTGCACACTGTATCCACCCTCCAGGCCCCAGTGCACTGCACACTGTATCTACCCTCCAGGGTCCAGTGCGCTGCACACTGTATCCACCCTCCAGGCCCCAGTACACTGCACACTGTATCCACCCTCCAGGGTCCAGTACACTGCACACTGTATCCACCCTCCAGGCCCCAGTGCACTGCACACTAGTATCCACCCTCCAGGCCCCAGTGTGCTGCACACTGTATCCACCCTTCAGGCCCCAGTGCGCTGCACACTGTATCCACCCTTCAGGCCCCAGTGCGCTGCACACTGTATCCACCCTCTAGGCCCAGCCCAGCTGCACATACTGTGCTTCAGTACAGTCTAGTAAGCCTGTCCTTTTAACTCTACCCCATGTGTATTCACCCCAGTCCTCAAATGTTGTGGCTCCCACATGCAATGCTCCACCTGCACCCTCCCCAATCTCCAGGCTTGGCCCAGGAGGCATATCTTGTGTGTCAGCCAAGCCTGCTGTGTTCACATCAGACACACAGCCAAAAAAGGAGTCTACATGCCTAGATCTCATCCCTAAAACACAAATAATATGAAAGGTCAGAATAGAATCCCCACCCATCAACACATTTGGGGAAAAAATGAAAATCCACATATTCTATCTAACATAGTGCAGAAAGACTTAATCAACAGCAAACAAATCAGCAGCAAGAAAAAAAACCCATGGAGATCAAACAACTCATTACTCCATGCATGATGAATGGGTTAAAGATAGAAGTCAGAAAGTTCCTGGACTAAACAGGAACTATAATACAATACAGCACACCCCTGGGACATGGTGAAAGCCGTCCTATATGAGGGATATGTAGCCAGCAGCTCCTGTGTTAAAAAGCCAAAAAGAGCACAAATAAAGGACTTAATGATGCAACTCAAGAAAGCAGAAAAGCATGATCAAACCAAACCCCAATCTAGTAGACAGCAAGAATTAATAAAAATTAGAGCCAAAATTAATGAAATGGACACAAGGAATCAATGACTACAACAGAGGTTCTTTGAGAGAATAAAGAAGTTGGCCCAAATGACCCAAAATAACAGACTCTGAAATGAACAGGAATTTCAAAATATAATACCTTAAAAACCTATACTCCATTAAGTTGGAAAATCTTTGAAAAATGAATAGATTTCTAGATTCATCCAGACTGCCAAAGTTAAAGCAAGATGATCAACAACCTAAACAGACTCATAACCAATAAGTAGATTGAAAGAACAAAAAAGCTCCTAACAATAAAATAAAAAATCCCAGGCCTAGAAAGACTTTCAAAGCAGATCTACAGCCAATACTTCTTAAATTATTTTTAAAAACAATGAAACAGAACGAGCTCCTCCAAGTATACTTTAATACCAAAACCAGGTAAAAACACAACAGAGCAATGTCCCTCATGAACATAAATGTAAAAGTTCTCATAAAGTACTTGCAGACCAAATATAAACACACATCAAAAAGATCATCCACCATAATCAAATCAGCTTCATCCCAGAGATACAGCAACAGTTCAACATGTGTTAAGTCACTAAATGTAATAACTCATATAAAGGGATTAAAGATAAAGATCACATGATAGTTTCAATAGACTCAGGAAAGGCCTTGGACAAAATCTAGCATGTATTCATGTTAAAAGTTCCAGAGGGAGGAGAACTGGAGAGCACATCCCTCAAAATAATAAAGCTGTATATGACAAGCCACAGCAAACACTCTAAATAGAGAAAAACTCTGAAAACAATCACACTAAAACAAGGAGTGGGACAGGGCTATTCCCTATCTCTCCTCCTTGTCAATACAGTGCTCAGAGTGCTAGGTGGAGAAATAGGCAAAAGAAGGAACTCAAAGAGACAGGAATAGGGAAGGGAGACGTCAAGTTGTCCCTACTTGCAGATATGCAGATATATATTATACCCTAAATATTCCACTTGAATTGAAGCAAAGTACCAGGATACAAGATCAACTTAGAAAAATCAGTGGATGCCTCTATATGCCAACAAGAAACATACTGAAGAAGAGATCATGGGCACATTCACATTTACAATAGCCCCAAAGAAAATAAAATATCTTGGATAAACCTAATCAATGAGGTAAAAGATTTCTACAATGAAAACTTTAAATCTCTGAAGAAAACACTAGAAAATGGAAAGACTTCCCATGTCATGGACTGATAGAATTAATATTGTGAGGGGAAAAAATTCGACCAAAAGTAATTTCCAGATTCAATACAACCCCAATCAAAATTCCAACAATATTTTTTTACAGAAATTTAAAAAAATATTACAATTCTTATGGAACCATAAAAGACTCTAAATAGCATATACAATCCTAAAGAAAAAAAGAACAATTCTGGAGTGATTATCTTTTCAGATTTAAAGGTACATTACAAAGCTATAGTAATAAAAACAGTATGGTACTGGTACAAAATAGACATGTAGACCAATGGCAAAAAATAGAAGATGCCAACATGAGTACATGTAATGTCAGCTATCTGATACTTGACAAAGCTGTCAAAAACATACACCAGAGAAAAGAGTACCTTCAACAAGTGGTGCTGAGGAAACTAGAGATCCACATGTAGAAGAATGAAATTAGATTCATATCTATCACCAAGTACAAAAAGTAACTCCAAGTGTATCAAAGACCTCAATCTGAAACCTGAAACAATAAAACTAAGAGAACAAAACATAGGTAGTGCCTACAAGATACAGGTGTAGGAAAGGACTTTCAGAATAGGACTCCATTTGCCCAGGAATTAAGGCTAACAATTAACAAGTGACCTCATAAAACTAAAAAGCTTCTGTAGAGCTAAGGAAACAATTAATTGAGTAAAGAGGAAACCCATCGAATAGGAGAGAATCTTTGCTAGCTATACATCTAACAGAGGATTAATGTATGAAATATGAAACTAACACAATTTAAAAAATGGACTATGGTAGTGAACAGAGAGTTCTCATAAGAAGAAATAAAAATGGCTAAGAAATAACTCAAAATGTTCAGGATCCCTAGCAATTCAGGAAATGCAAATCAAAACAACTTTCAGAATGGCCAAGATCAACAACACAACAAAAATGCTGCTAAGCACATTGAGGAAAAGAAACTCCAATTCACTGTTAGTGGGACTGAAAACTGTTTCAGCCATTTTGGAAATCAGTGTGGAGAACTCTCAAAAAGCTAAAAATAAATCTATCATGTGACCAACCTCTACCACTCCTTGCCATTTGCCCAAAGGACTCAGCATCCTATTCTATAGATCCTTGCTCAGCAGTATCCATTGCCCCTCTATTCACAACAGTGAGGAAATGAAAGCATATAAATGTCCTTCAAATAATGGACTGATAACAAAAACATGGTACATGTACATGATGAAATACTTCTCAACTGTAAAGAAAACAGAAATCACTAAATATGCAAGTAAATTAATGGAGCTAGAAAAAAGGTAACCCAGACCCAGAAAGACAAACCACATGTTCTCTCTGTTCTGTGGTTCCTAGCTCCAAATCTTCAGCAGTAAATACATAATCTGGAGTACCTACAGAAACCAGGAAACCTCAAAGGACCTGGAGTGGCAGGAGGACCATAGAAAAGAGAATAGCAGGATGCAGGTGATATGAAGAGGGAATGGGAAAACTTGAGAAAGCCTTAGTTGCAGAGGGGAGTGGAGGAAGGAAGGATAAATGACATTAAGAATTCTTGAAAAAGATACAGTGAGTGATTATTTTATATTTACCTAAAACTACATATCAGTGTATGTATATACATGTACATATACACATACACATACAGTTTAAATTAAGTTATATTACTTGGGATGACAATACTCCCCGCCAGAGGCATAGACTATCTAACAAAAACTTCAGTGCTGGGCATGGGAAACACCCATTCTAGTTGTTGGTGAGGGAAGTCCAAGACACTCCAAAAACAATATAGGTTATTTTTACTGCCCTTAGTTGCTTTCCAGTGGTTGAAGGTGAGTCCCTATTGTTGAAGATACCACATACATTGGACATGGGACACAAAAGTTTGAGCTAGAACTGGCCTGAAAGCCTCCTCTCTGAAAACTAGGTTTCATGGTACTAGAAAGTGCTAGGCAAGCTGCTGTGGAAGAAAGCAATCAATAGCCCTACTTCACTGTGATGCTTATGAACCACAACAATGTCCAGCATGGCAAGACATACCCAAATGTGCAATTGTGGTGCTTATATCTTGGCATTAACTAAGCTGTCTAATCGGACTCAAAACCAGTTTGACAGGAGGAAAATCATGCGTGTCAGTGGAAGCCTAGCCAACTACACATGGCTAATGAGGCCGTGGACCTTAGACCTTCTAGTGCTACTTTCCTAAACAATTATAATTACTAAATGCATTCTAAGTACGTATCTCTATACCCTTTAGATAAGTGCAGCTCTTACCCCTCATCAAAGAAGTTTCTTTTTGCAGCAGATGGAGACCACTAGAGAAAGCCCACAACTATTCAAAATGCAATAAACAACTGACCATGGGGTGCCCAGCCACATCTACATCTCTGACACGGTTCCTGCACCTACAGATCAGGGAACATTCCAGAAAAAGAAATGGATAAATTTTAAGAGCCAGAGAAGCAGGGAGTCTTCTGTGAGATTGTGCCATCTAGCTATGGCAGGAAAACTATACCCATGAAATCTCAAAAACATGGCTGCCTAAACAAGACCTGAATAATTCCAACAATAGTTGCCATCCCAACTTGAATGAAGGAAATCTCACGAGGCCCTCCCTGTTAGGGTCCTGGAGAAGTCCCACAAAAGTTCACCATCCACATATGCAATCAGTAAGAGCGTTTATTATATGCTGGGGCCGTCCATACTATACAAAGGCAAAATGGCAACAACCCTGAGAGAAGCTTGCAGGGTCCTTTTCAGCACAGCTAAGGGGAGTTCCTAGGGCAGTTAGGTCATCTCAGATATGATTGGCTTAAGCAAGTGGCAATCATATCAGTATGTTCTAATTGTCTAGGGCTAGCAAGGGCTGGTTAAGGTTGTAGTTTTTCCATTTGGGGGCAGGTCTGGACAAGTCTCAAGTTTTGTCCTTATTTGGTTATCACCTTGAGCTCCTGTGGCTCAGGCCTGGTACATCCTTGCTCTTAGGGGTGTTGAAGATTGACTGTCCTTTGTTTGTGGCTTCCTCAGAAACTGCTTGCTCAGTCTCAGGAAACTGAAATTGAGGTCTAATTTCTGAGAGAAGACTGGGCAACTTGTTATGGTGTCTGCTCGTCTTCTCACATCCTAGGTGAAGAGCTACAAGCAATCAATAACCAAGAGAGAATTAATCTTCCACAATTGGAAGATTCACAAAATGAACCCCCTGATTGGTTACCCCCTGGCAACACTTAACAGACTCAGCAGGTTGTATCTATTCATTTTTATGTATACGTAACAACCATGGTTAAAGAAGAAAACCATAACTTTGGAAGGGAGCAGAGCTACAGGAAAGAGGTAGGATGGAGAAGAGGAAAAGGGAAAATGATGTGATTATATTTTAAAATTTTTTAAAAAGAGATAAGATATAAATGCCAGATTAAGTAATAAAATAAGTCAATAAACGCAGACAGAACACCAAACATGTTTATTGTGACAAAAAGTATAAATGGATTAAATTTCCCAGTCAAATGATTGGGAATTTCAAACAATGTTTTAAAAACTAAAACCATATACTGATATATATAATGAAAATTAAACTAATAGACCAAGTATACCTATAATCTTAGCACTCTGGAGGTTGAAAGAGGAGAGCTGGGAACTCCAGGACAAAATGAGCCACATGCTAACTTCAGGGGTAGCCTGAATGTTGAGAGCCAGTGTTAGTTTTATGTAGGCTGTTTACCCTGCAAGGAAAAGTCACAAGGCACAACAAAACCCACTATAAGATTTTATTAGGAGAAAGGAGGGACAGGAAAGGGTGTGCTAAGGCCTATTTGAGAGACATGTACCGAAGACAGGGGAGGGTATATGGGATCAGTCTTTTATGGACTTCCCCTCACATACACATATGGACCTACTAGTTACGCCATGCATGCACATAGATTATGTGATCATGCTGCACGCAAGTTATGTGACCACACATTGCATGGATTACATAGGACTTAGGGCCCTGGAAATGACTAAGTAAAAATGACTAAGTATCTCACCAGCGCATGCATGGTCATGGGGGCGTGGCTAGAATTCCTATCATCCGGGACTCTTTGATTTTGACCTACAAAGACTAGACTGTTGAATTCTCCAACATTACATCCATGTGCAGTGCCCTCTGAGCACAATCTAGACATTCCCATTCCTCCTGCGAGAGGTCCACAGCCACATCTCTGAATGTTAACAGACTCTGGGGAGTATTTCCCAGAGAAGCATTCATTCTTCTTGTTGCTCTTCTCTGAGTTTCTATCTCTGAACCAAAAACTGGAATTCTTGATGGATCCTTTGCTACTGTCTCCTCTCTCTTTACTATCCAGGGTTCTTTTTCTGCTTCACAGGTGAGCAGGACTGACTGAGCAATGTGAGCCCTGCACAGGAGAAAGAGATTCTCCAGAAGTCACCTAAAACTGGGAGGTTCTAGGGCCGCTGGGCTGTGGTTTCCACCATTGGCGCTGACTTTCCCAGGCTGCCCTGCACAGCGACTGCAGCTCCAGGGAGTTTTCAGGTCCCCAATACCTGGTCTGATCATCCTCACCCAGTTCCAGGACCACATGGCTTCCTGTGGGTTTTGTTGTGCCTCATGACTTTTCCTCGCAGGGTAAACAGCGTCGCATAAAACTATCAGCCAGACCCATCCAAGGCTTTCTCAGAGACCCTGATGAAAAGACAAAAGGTACCGAGTTCTGTATCCTTGCCCAGGGGCAGGCTTGGCAAGGTCCAGTCTGGGGCCAGGGCCTCAAAGGAGTTAGGGTTTCAGTTCCTGGGAACCTGACTTTCTCCCTGAGGAGACTGAAGTTATCAGTCCCAAGGCTGCTGTGTGTTCAGTCTGCAATGTACTTGAGATACTATGTGTTCCCTTTATTCAACATTGCTTGGGTAGCTTCCTTCTGACTTTGTCCCGTTGTATGATAGTTACTGCTGACTTTATCCATTTTTCTCCTGTAAGTAGTATATAAGATGCTGCACTTCTGAATATGCTTGCTTGGCATAAAAGATAGCTTGTGCAAGACCTTCTGATCCCATACTTTACTGTCTTCTTATCTTCCAACACCTAGTCATCCCCCGCCCCATCACTGGGACCTGTGTCTGAAGAATGACCTGCTGGTCCACGTCACTTGAGTTACACAGTGATACCTCACTCTCTAAATGAATAAATAAATGGAAAACATAAGCAAAAAAGATGAAATATGGCTACTTTATACTACACATGTATGGAAATGTCATAATAAAACTCTGTTTTATACAATTAATATATGCTGATTTTTAAAGACCATGGCACAAGGCCAAGCATGTGAGTTTAGCATATACATGAGTGTTCAGGTGTACTGTTCACAAGAACTGGCTGTACACACCTCTTCCCAATTCCATGTTTGGTAAGGTCACCCTGGTAGCTGGAGACCAGCCACAGGAACTGTTAGTAAACTGATGAAGCTCTGGGTTTGGTGTCCCGGGTTTCGGCACCAAATGTAAGTAAATTGATGGCTGAAACGGCGAGGAGACAGTTCAGCCCTAGAGGGCGAGGTATCCCGGACACCTCAGAGCTACTTAGGACAAGAGCTCTGCCCTGAAGGTGTCCCGGACACCTGGAGCTGTTTGGCACAGCAGTGATGGCTGAACTGGAGACAGTTCTGCCCTAGAGGGCGAGGTATCCCGGACACCTCAGAGCTACTTAGGACAAGAGCTCTGCCCTGAAGGTGTCCCGGACACCTGGAGCTGTTTGGCACAGCTCTGATGGCTGAGACTGCAAAGAAACGCCCAACCTTGGAAAGGAAGGTTTTCTGACTTCTCGGGAGAGTCAGGCCTGAAACTGCTTCAGCAAGGAAGGGTATCCTGACTCTTCGGGAAAGTCAGGATATACCTGGTATGATGGTATGATGGGGGATGGTTTCCCCGCAGGACACAGCAATCCTGCTCCTCTCCTGGAGAGCCACAATCTCTGGCTCAGTGTTACCAGCTTTTTCTCGCTCGGTCCACTATAAGACATCCCAGCAAGGGTCTTCTGTTCAGCTCCCCCTTGCTCAGTCCACTATGGGGCGTCCCAGCAAGGTTCTTCTGTTCAGCTCCCCCTTGCTCAGTCCACTATGGGACGTCCCAGCAAGGCTCTTCTGTTCAGCTGTCAAAGAAGGTCTTCACCCAATACTCTTTTGAGAAAGAGGTTTATTTGGGAAGGAGGAGTCTAGGAGAGTAACTGCCTCTACCAGGGTGGAGAGAACAGTTCACAACTGACCGGGCAGGGTGGTTTATATAGGATGTCTAGGGGGCGGAGTCAACTGTGATTGGTTAGTTTATTTTCTGCCCAGGGATTGGTCAGTTATGTGAACAAGGGGCAGAGATGGCCCTGATTTCAGGGCCAAACTGTGTTTCTTTCACTGGCCTTTCTTGGCTTTTTGACACTACCTCTAAGGCCAGGGCACATTTCTTTCACTGACTCTGATTCTAGGGGCCAAGAGTGTTATTTTGGTACTAGTCTCAGAGTCAGGGCATATTTCCTGGGTTCTGGGTTTGGGGATAAAGTGTTCACTTTTCTGGCTCAGGTCCCAAATGCGGGCTGTGTTTCCCTGGTCCTGGGCCCTAGGGCCAGGATTCTGCTGTCCTGCTCTGTGATTGGTTGATTTCACAAGTCAGTTGGACAGGGGCAGAGGTGGCTCTGATCTGAGCTAAACTGTGTTTCTATCACTGGCCTTATTTAGCTTTCTGTCACTACCTCTAAGGCCAGGGCACATTTCATTCACCGACTCTGATTCTAGGGACCAAGAGTGTTTCTTTGGTACTGGTTTCAGAGTCAGGGCATGTTTCCTTGGTTCATTTCTCTGGCCCAGGTCCCAAACACAGGCTGTGTTTCTTTCCCTGGTCCTGAGCCCTAGGTCCAGGATTCTGCTGTCTTGCTCTATGATTGGTTGTTTTCACAAGTCAGTTGGACAGGGGCAGAGATGGCTCTGATCTGAGCTAAACTGTGTTTCTATCACTGGCTTTATCTGAGCCATCCTTCCCTAATTCTGGGCTCCAGGGTCAGGGTGGGTTTCTCTAGCCAGCCCCTTTTCCCTACAGGAACACTAAAAACCATCAGCGTAGCCTACAGAGATTAGGAGAGATTTTTTTCTGTTTGGGAAAGTGCTGTACTCTGAGCCCCACAGGTCTGTGTAGTAAAAGTTTGCTTGCTACTATGATGCTACTGGCAGGCAGGGCAATCTTTAAAAGGAGTAATGGCTAATTGGAAGTCTGAGATAATTGAGTGAGTCCTTTAGAGTGGGACTCAGCCCCTTCTTTCTCCTCTCTTCCGTCTTCTAGTAATGAGCTGGGTGGTTTTATTCTGCTTCTTCATAGCAAAGGACTAAAACTCTGCGCCAATATAAACTTGTTCTGTTTATAAGTGGTTTGCCTCCAGTAAATTACAAATTACAGTAACAAAAGAGTGCGCAGCATGGGGGAGGGGTTGTTTGGCTGTAGGTTTGGGTTAGGGTGGGTTTGTTGGTGTGATGCTGGTTTACTGGTGCATTAACATAAACACCTTCCTTCACTCATCTGCTAGACATTTCTGTTTTGTCACTACAAACTGTTCTGTAGGCCCTAGTTTTGATTACTGAAGTGCTCATATTAATTGTCACGCCTCCTAGTTTGCATTCTGTTGCTATGATAAATAACATGACCAATAGCAGCTTGGGGAGGAGAGGGTTTATTTCAGCTTACAGCTTAGTCTGTCACTGAGGGAAGTCAGGGCAGGAACGTAAGGTGGGAACAGGGAGGTAGGAACAGAAGCAGAGGTCATGGAGGAACTCTGCATACTGGCTTGCTCTCCATGACTTGCTCAGCCTGCTTTCTTATACCACCCAGGACCACCTGCCAAGGGATGGCCCTAGTCCCAGTGGTCTGGGTCTTCCCACATCAACCGTTAATCAAGAAAATACCCTCACACACTTGCCTACAGGTCAATCTGATGGAGGCATTTTCCCAACTGAGGTTCCTTCTCCCTAGATGACTCTAGTTGTGTCAAGTTGACAAAAAACTGACCAGCACAGTACTCTTTGTGTATGTAGGCACCACTAGAAGGTACCAGAGTGCTGGGGCTAGAGTTGTGGGTATTTATGGGCTGCCTGATGTGAGCGCTGGGAACTGGGTCCTCTGAAAGAACCCCAAGTGCTCTTAACAGCAGAGCCATCTCTCCAGCTCCTTCAATCCTTTGAATGCTGAACTTACCAAGGGTAGCCTTGAACTCCCTCTGGAACTGTAGTAGTTTGGATGTAATTGGCCCCCATAATCTCATAGGGAGTGGCATTAATAGGGGCTGTGGCTTTGTTGGAGTGGGTATGGCCTTGTTGGAGGAAGTGTGTCACTGTGGGGGTGGGCTTTGAGGTTTCCTATGCTCAGGATACCACCCAGTTTCTAAATCGACTTCCTGTTGCCTGCAAGATGTTGGACTCTCAGCTATTCCTCCAGCACCATGTCTGCCTGCACACCACCATTGCTCCCTGCCGTGGTGATAATGGACTGAACCTCTGAAACTGTAAGCTGCCCCCTCAATTAAATGTTTTCTTTATAAGAGTTGCCATGGCCATGGTGTCTCTTCACAGCAATAGAAGCCCTAACTAAGACAGTGATCCAGGCAGACTTTGAACTTTCGATTCTCCTCCTTGGCTTCCCAAGTCCTGGGGTTGCAAGCAGCACTAGCCCAGCCAGTAGTCTTCCTCTCAACTTCACTCACACCTTCTTGAGTCTAGAACCTCCCAGGCCGTGGAATGAACTCAGACCTCCAATCTGTAGTCACAAGTTGACTTCCTAAATATCTTTTGATAAACAGTAAATATATATGCATCTTTTGTCTCAGTTTCTCTGGAGAACATCAGCTAATACATTTCTATTACATGCTTTTGCTTTTCTTTAATAGCTTTCTAAATATTTTCATTAATTTGTAGTTATGCTAGTAATAATTTTTAATAAAAGCATTATTAATTTAATTACTTACAACTTTATTTTCAATCATGAATTCTGCATTCATAATATCATTGATTCAATTCATCTCTTGGCTATCTGGAGCATGATGGGACGTATGTGTTAGAGGGACGTATTGAGAATGTCTCTGCTGCATACCCACTTCAACAGCCAAGGAAGTGTGTACTAAAGTATCTTTTGCTCCAGAGTCCGTACACCTTACTCCACTGCCTGATTATCTGACGTTTCTGAGGTGGAAATGCCTAGCTCTTGTTTCCCTTCCCCTTGGAGCCATCTTTCCAGGTGTGCATGCATCATTTCTCTTTTGCCTTAAAATTCAGGTATTTCACCATAATATCCAATTCCATGGACTCAAAGATGAATTTTTTCCCTTGTTGTCCACTCTGAAATCACATAGTACAGTGGTATGCCACATCAGCGATGTCACTGTCCTGTCTGGTGACACTTCTGAATAATCACCCTAAGTCCTTCCTAGGCCCGGGGCTATGTGTGGTTTACACTATTTTAAATTTCTTTTCATTAGTTTATTTTTGCCCACACTGGTAAACCATAAATGTAGCACCTAAGCTCCTGTCCATTTAAAAGTACTAACCTTCTATTGTTCCTCTGAACTATTTCTCTGGAGCTACTGCTTCCTTCCTTTGAAATTCTCACCCTTGTCCCTCTGTCCGTACTTCTTTTCTTAAGTTAGCGTTTGTGTCTTGGGACTCTTTCTTCCCCTGTGTCATGTTTCCCACTCCGTTTGATCCGTTTTCTGCAGTGCACTCCTGTACATGAGCAGTGACCATGTCCCCACCAGGTTTCAGTTGTCTCATGACTCCTCGCCACACAGCCCTGTCACATGACTCCTTGCCACACAGCCCTGTCACATGACTCCTCTCCACACAGCCCTGTCACATGACTCCTCTCCACACAGTCCCCTCCAGTCTTCACCTTCTTCCCACAAACACTACAAATACAATGCTTGCAAGTGCAGTGCTCCACAAAGTGTCAAGAGAGAGTCAGCAGTGTCTGCAAATGTGTTCTCTCCTTTCCTGTGGCACCTCTGGCTCATAGGGCAGTGCTGGTTTTGAGTGTTGAGTTTCATCCAAATCTTCCATCTTGATGTACTAGTTACTTTACATTGTTGTGCCCAAATTTCTGACAGGCAAAACTGAAGGGGGCAGCAGTTTATTCTGGTGCATAGTTCAGGGGATACAGACCGTCATAATAGGATGACATTACACCATGGCTTATTCCATGTTGGTGAAAGCTTGCATTTTGCAGCTCCTAAAACATCCCACCGCCTGGAGACCAAGCATCAAAGCACTTGAGCCTGTGGAGCAGATTCTACTCCCAAACCACAGTACCTGGTGTTCTTTCGTATGTCAGTTGATTCTCCTCATACGAAGAAAGCAGCAACATCAAAGCAACTGCATCTGGAGGTAGCTGTCTGTCACCTAAGCATTTTCCACTCCTTCCTACAGGAGAAACTAGTCCCGGACAGTTAAAACACGTGGTTTGGCTAGTTAGAGAGCAAGCTGTTCAGCACCTCTCCATTCTGCCCTTGACATCTGGTCCTTCCTCCTAGTCACAAGTGCTTCCTCTCCCATCTGAGCCCAGCCAGTACATCTCGCTTGAGTCATTTGTTTCTTCTTGAAGAATTCAGCACATGGATGAACAGCCATTCCCTAGACCACCATCAGTCATTTTCCTACAGAGACAAAGTACACCCCAGAGACACACTCTTGCTTCCACTGAAATGATGTGAGATAATTAAGATGCTATTAACTCATTTGAATCATTTTGGAGTCTTTGAAGTTTTTTATCTAATAAGATTAAAGAACCATGCTAATATCATAGGAAAGTAATTTATTTCTTCATCAAAATAAGTAAGCAATTTCTCATATTCCCATGAGATGGTGGGGTCTATATTTGGGAGCAAGACACACACACAAAAAGACAAGACAGTCTTTATGATTTACTGCTGATCACATCAAGGTCAGAATCTGCATTGATGCAAGTCAGTTAGGACAAAAATAACAAAGCACAGCAATTATTGTACACGTAAGAAGCTAGGTTGAGCTTTTACAGCTATGTTCACACATACTCTGTGTGCTCCTCATGGTAAAGCACAAATTACACTGTGCATATGTGTATGAACTAAAAATGCATCTATATTTAAAGCAAATTGAATCTCTATTTATGTTTCCTTCTGATTTACTGTCAACTCAAAATAAATCTTCTGAACATTTTAACATTCCCACTTCCAGAATTTCCTCCTCTTTTGTTTGTTACCTGGCTGGAGAAAGAAGTACAGGAAAGTTTCTCTCAAATATATTTTGACTTAATTCAATAACATATTTTAAATTTTTAAAGGATTTCTTTCTTCTTATTTGCCTGTATTTTGTATGCATAAGAGGGCATCAGATCCCCTGAAACTGGAATGAGAGAGAGTTGTGAGCCCCTGGGTGGGTGCTGGGAACCAAACCCAGTCCTCTGCAAGAACAGCCAGTGTTCTTACCCACTGAACTGTCTCTCCAACTCCTTAATTATATATTTTAATGTGAGCTGACATAAAGAATAAATAAAAACTAGAGGAAGAAAATGTACTTTCCCAAAGTGTACATAATTTAATACTCAATATAGTTCTTTAAAGCAGCAACTCCACCAAAATTACCTATGTAGTGTTTTTAAAAAACCTATGGTTACAAACTGCTCTGATCTTTCAGGAATCTACTTAATTAAATAACAGCTTTGCCCTAACACTCTCTGATCTCTGACTATGCCATAGAGAAACTCAGTTAATTATTGAGACATTCTCACAAGATGTCCTCCATTTCTGTGAACCCATTTTACAGGGAAAAGAGAGACACTAAAGATACCTGTGTACATGGATACAGTGAAAAAAGAAACCCAGTCACATAATCTCAGGTTCCAGCAGATCAGGCTGAAATGCCTTGGAATGGAGTTTCATCTTTGGTTACTATGGTTACATCTCACATGTACTTCTATAGGCTTCCAAAAGCACTGTTACCTAATTATCTAAAAGGCATGTGGAAATCAAGTATGGATTATATTAGGACATTCAAAACCCAGCCCATTCCTATGATAGATCAAAGAGAAGATTCACTTGACCATAGCAATAGATGTTTGAAAATACTTTATAAAATTCAACATCCATTCCCAATTTATATGCCTTAGAAAGGAGAACTGTAGCATATGAAACTACCTCAGAGCAGAAGCATACAAAAGTGAAAGTGACCAGTCCTGGAGGCAGAGGGGAAACATGGCCGTCATTAAATTTGGATCTGCAGAAAATGGATGGCCAAGCTCCAGAGTCATGGAAGCCATAGTTAGGCTTGTAGATGGCTAGTAGATTCATCTTCACAAGAACAAGAGGAAAATATTAGAGGTGGGAGGCCCAGAGATCCCTCAATGAAACCAAGAGGTCCAGAAGCTCTGTGTATGCACAGAGCTGGCAGTCCTCAGGTACCTTTCCCCAGTCTTCTCTGTTAACAGTCACTGGTCTCCAGGTGTTAGCCAGCCTCCAACAGGCAAGATGGAAACAAAGAAAGAAACTTCTAGAAAACAAAAAATGGCTGCTGCTTCTCTTTCCAGACCCTAAAAAAGTCCACTACAAATATCCCCCACTCCCTAGCTGCTGGTTTATTCACAGACACTTCCACACAGACTCTTGAATCTGAAGCAAGAGATACTAAGAGGCAGAGGAGAATGCATCCTCCACCCAAAGAGCCAAGCTCCTCCTGCAGTTTTGATCTCTATGTCCTTGGTTCGTGCTCTCTCTCTCTCTCTCTCTCTCTCTCTCTCTCTCTCTCTCTCTCTCCCTCCTCTGTCTCTCTGTCTCTCCCTCCCCAACACCCCGTGTGTGTGTGTGGGGGGGGTGTTTGCAGGGTGAGGTACACAAGTGTCTTCACATTGTGTGGAGACCAGAGGGCCATTTTCAGTGTCATTGCTCAGGAGCTAGCTACCTATCCACCTTGTGTTTTGAGACAGGGTTGCTTGACAACTTGGAGCTCACCAGATAGACTAGGGTGACTGTCCAGAGTCCCAGGGATACACTCATCTCCACCTCCCCAGTGCTGGGATTACAAATGCACACCACTGCACCCAGCTTTCTGGCACAGGTTCTGGGGATCAAACTCAGATACTCGTACTTGTGTGGCAAGCGCTTGACTGAATAAGCCATCTTCCCAGCCTGGTTCCTTTTAAGTAACCTGGTTCTTCATCTTCTTGAAAATTACCTGAATCACACAATAGCTTACCACAAACCCCTGGGCTTTTTAATAAGCCAGAATCCATTTCAGTTGCTAGCCATTCAACATCTGTCTCAACTAAATCCCAAATGTCACTAGACAAAATATAATGTATTATTTATGGCATCATTTAAATAAAAATAAAAGCTGTCCACAAAGCAATGAGTATGGCTGACTTTATTCTCTTTCTCTTACTGTTCTGTACATTCTAATTATTGTACAGTATGCATGTATATAATAATGATAAAATGTTTAATAATTGATAAATGTATTCACTCACCATCACAGTCTCCCAAAAGTTGATTCTGTGAAACAAGTTTGCATACAGGAAGTCCATTGGGAAATTCTCAACATCCATGAGGAAATAGAGACCAAGAACTGGTCCAGTGGAGGAGCTGAACTGAGATGCAGTCACAAGGACTCCAGGAGGGACTCTGAACTTGAGCTGACCTTTCTGTCACCCTGAATTGGGATGGGAACCACAGCTTAATCCTCACATAAACAGGGCACGTATATGACCTACCCCAATCGTGAGCAAAGCAGCTTTTTAGCTGAAGGCAAATCTTTCAAAAGAGTTTGACTAAGAGCTTGTAGCTGCCAAAACCCAAGCAGCTGAGGGAATTATTTGCACTGCCAGAGTGGAGCAGTCTGCTCAGCACTGTCCAGTACCCACGACTGTCTACTGCTTCTCCTGCTCGGTTGTGTGCTTAACATAATCAAATCTGGAAATAGCTCGTCCAAGATTCCACTGGGCATCTTTTCTGGGATGAGTTTGGAAGAGGCCTGTAACAATTCCATCCATCAATAAAGCCTCCTTCCTTCTTCTTTCCCTTCCTCTCCCTCTTCCTTCCTCCCCTCTTCCCTTCCTCCCCTTCTTCCTTTCCCTCTTTCTTCTTCTCTTCCTTCCCTCTTTCCTTCTTTTCTTCCTTCTTGCCTTCATTCTCCCACTCTTCCTTCTTTCTTTTCTTCTTCCTTCCTTTCTTCCTTTCTTCCTCCCTCCCTCCCTCCCTTCCTCCCTCCCTCCCTCCCTTCCTTCCTTCCTTCCTTTCTTCCTTCCTTCCTTCTCCTCTTCCCTTATTCCTCCCTCCAGAAGCTATTCTTGATTCCCCACCATGGATAGCACATCTGCTTGAGAAGACAGAGACTCCCATCATCAAGAGGTCCAAACACTCTTAGAAGTAGCTGCTGTTCCTGTCCTTTTCCCAGCAAAATTGAGGCAACAACAATCAAAAGACATCCATGGAAATCATTACCTATGTGTCAACTGCGTTCTCCTCTCTCACATAAGCACAGCACTCTTCCAGCGACCAGCCATAACTATACTGGTCAAGATGGTGGCCCGGTCCTTGCTCACTCTTTACTCTTAGCACAAGAAACCTCAAGAGCCCAAGAACATTGTAATGGCTTTTACTGTTCCCTCTAGTGTAAGTACTCCATCTTGAGAATCCAGACCACTAAACCAACAAAATCATTTCTGTGTGGACAGAATGCATAAATTCTTGTGAGTCACTGGACCCACTCCTTGTTTCCAAGACCTGTTCTTCCTATGTATGCAATACACCGTAGACTGGTGATTTCCTTAGGGTTGGACTGTGTACTGGATGATGCTAGTCTACAGGCCACCCTCACCTACGTCTCATCTGTCCACAACACTGTCCACAGGCCATGTTCTCTATCTGTCAAGCCAGAAGTACCCTGTCCTTATTACTTGGGTCTGATACATGAATCTTCCTTCATCTGTCATAGAAATGGACTTCAAGGTGAGTAACCTGTGTAGTTACATTCAGAAAGGACCTTTGTTCAATTGATTTCTCTGCTGTCACTATCTTAAAAATACCAATAAGTGTGTGTGTGTGTGTATGCACGCGCGAGCACACGCATGTGATAATGGCCAGAGAACAATCTGTGTTGTTTCACAGGAGCCATCCACCTTGTTTTTTGAGACAGGAGCTCTCATTGGCCTGGACCCCCCCCCCAAGCAGACTTAGATTGGCTAACCAGTGGAGTCCCAGGGATTCTCTTGTCTCTACTTGCCCAGTGATGTGCCCAGCACTTTTACTGTGGGTTCTGGGAACTGAACTCAGGTCCCCATGCTTACAAGACAGGCACCTTACTGAATGAACCATCTCCCCAGCCCCTAAATAATTATTTTTAACAGGATGCCCTGCACTTTTCATGTTGAACTGAGCTCCACAGATTGTGTGGCCAGTTCTTCCCTCTGCCTCTTCTTAGAATAAATGCCAAGAAGGACAAAGCAGTAAGAGAAAACGATGTTCCCAAAAAAGGGCAAACACTTCACAAAGCTTACCTGCCTTCGCATTAGTTTCTGCACAGAAAAGTTTCCTTGAGGCATCCGGTGAATCTGTACAGGTTAACTCCTAATCTATAAGAACATTACCATGTTCTCAAGAGGGGCAGGTGACTGGTGTTCCTGTTCAGCTTTATTCCTGCTTTTCTCTCCCCTTTTCTGTTAATGATGAATAGCTTGTCAAAGAGTGTAAAAAAAATGCCCAATTTAATTAGTCACCAGAAGTTCTTATTTCTGAGAAAAGATGTAATGATTAAATTCCCTCTGCCTCTTAGTGGTTAGATACCAAATACAGCATCTCCTATCAGTGGACACAGGTCATTGTGCAAGTGACTTTCTCTACGGAGAATTAACATGGGTCCTCCATTTTCAGAGAATTAATGTAAATGGTGCACGCAGCAGGGGCTCCTGTAGCCCTCCAACCCTGGGCAGAGCTTCAGAGGCATTGCAACCTACAATGGTTCATTTTCTGTCAGCCTGATCAGGCAGAATCTGGCTAGATGTTTGGTGGAATATTATTCTAGGTGTCTCATTTACTTTTACATGTGCACGCTGTGCTTTAGTCACAGCCCCCACATTACACTGCGGTTGTCCCCTACTTCCTGGTCCCCTTCCCAAACAGTCCCCCTTCTGCTTTCATTTGTTTTTTCTTCTTAACTTAGATTCTGCATATGACAGAAACACAATGTTTATCTTTCTAGGTGTTTTCTTTTGCTTAACATGATGATCTCCAACTCTATCCATTTTCCTATAAATGTCATAATTGCATTCTTCTTTGTAGCTGAAAAAACTCCATTGTGTATATTTACCACATGCATTTGATCCTTTTACCCACTGATGGACATCTAGACTGATTCCATAACTTGGCTATTGTAACAGAACCAGAACAAATACAGAGACACACAACACACAACCATTTCTCTAGTCCATTCTAGTCCATTTCTCTGTTAACCATTGTCTGAAAACATAATATGTTAAAAGTATAATCTGTCTAAAGATGGCTACTGGATTACTTTAAACATTTGCAGATGTTGTCGGGTTAACAAGACACAATTTATTTGCAAATGTTGCTAACTCATATAAAAGTCCTATGACATCACAGTACTGCAGGCATCCCTCAACACTCACATGGCTATAACTCAAGTTCAAGAGGATCAGATGCCCTTTTCTGATGCCCTTGGGCATTACACATATGTGGTGCAGGCAAAATATACATGTAAATAAATCTTTTTCTAAGCCTTGTAAACATCAGTGGACATAAAAATCCAACTCTAGTTATGACATGTTGATGCAAACCCTTCTGACTTTGTGCTGAAGGGATGGGAACAATCTGAGTCTCGAGTTTAAATCTAAATACAATTGATTTAAGTCAGACATCCAGGGCAGCAGCAAGTGGGAAAGGGTGGATAGCAAGTATGGCGAGCATCCTGGGCTCTGGGCTCCACGTTTATCCAGGGAAACTTAGGAAACCTATTTAATATCTTTGAGTCTTGTTCTCCTCTCTTGACAAGTGAAGAGAATAGTACCCCCCACCTTTGCAGAGACATGGGAGAATGTGCTTGGTCTCCTGTCTGATATGTAGTGAGGCTCTCACAGAGCTTTGGCATTGTATTTGTCATCATTATTTCCTCCCATTCCCAACAGAGGAGCCTGATAAACACTTGTCTACCAAGAACCAAGTAATGCCTTATCACCCAACATTCACCCTGTGCTAATCCCACTCCACACCCCAGCTGAGTCCCTAAACCACCACAGCAAGAGCTACAAAGCCCCATGGTGACCTGG
>CABHPH010138565.1:27185-38162 GCA_902168325.1 Peromyscus nudipes | reverse complement strand
TGTGTGTGTGTGTGTGTGTGTGTGTGTGTGTGTGTGTGTGTGTGTGTTTGTGTGGACTTATGGGTATGCAGACATGTTTACTTGTGCATGCCCAGACTGTCAGTTAGCAAGAAAACTATTAGGGACAGAATTTCAGGGATCCTCCAGGGCACAAAGAATCTAAAGGCATGCATGTACTGTAGAAGGGCCTAACTTGATTTAAAGTTCATTCTAGGTGATAAGCAACAGTACCAGTTATTGAGACCATGCTCATCAACCAAGCAGAGATGCCCACACTTCTGTGATACAGCATCAACTCATGTCTGTAATGCTGATGGTTGAGCAGACCCTAGTCTTCTAATCCACAAATTTTCTCTAAGGGGAAGGAGTTAGAACAAGTAACCTTGGCTTTAGTATGCATTGCAGTTTGAAGGTGAAACATCCTCCACAGGCTCCTGTGTTTCATCACATGGTCCCTGACTAGTGGAGCTGTTTTAAAAGATTCTGGAACCTTTAGGAGGTAGAGTCTAGCTGGAGTAAGTGAGTCAATGGGAGTGGGCCTTGAGGTCTTAAAAACCAGGTCCCACTTACTGTGTGCCTCAGTTTATTGACTGCAGAGGCAATGGGACTGGCTACCTCATTCCCCTTCAGTCGTGCCTTCCCTGCTGTGACAGACTATATGTCTTCTTGAACTATCTCTCATTTCAATCTACAAACCAAAATAAGCCCTGGTCACAACCATGAGAAAAATTATTAGCACATCAAGTAATCAATTCACTCAGTACAATGACTTAACTTTCTCAGTATCCTAACTCCCCTCAAGATCAGATCTAGAAAGGTCTTTCATGAGTACTAAAAATTAGCTGACTTTTTTGAACATTACACAAATGAAAAAATGGGGTAGTAGAGCCGGGCGGTGGTGGCCCATGCCTTTAATCCCAGCACTTGGGAGGCAGAGCCAGGCAGATCTTTGTGAGTTTGAGGCCAGCCTGGGCTACAGAGCGAGATCCAGGAAAGGAGCAAAGCTACACAGAGAAACCCTGTCTCGAAAAACCAATAAAAAATAAAAAATAAAAAAAATGGGGAAGTAATGAGCTCCTTGGACACACAAGACCACCATTACCATGTCTTATAAACCCAGAGCTACTAAATTTCTTTACTAATTTACTGTTTTGTTATTGTCATTTTGTATTTGAGATACAAGTCTATAGCCAAGGTTGACCATTAACTTACGAGCCTCATTCCTTAGCCTCCCCAGTGATGAGATTACAATGTATCCTATTATGTCTGGAGCTAAACCTACGACATTTATATTTAGTATATTTCCAGGTCCACAAAGAAAGAAAATGCAAACTTTCAGCATTTTTAAATCTAGAAGAAAGAGCATCCTTCTGGTTTTAATTTTTGGTACAGTTTGCTGAGAAGAGGTGTTGATTTAATTTTGGGTTTTACTCATTCCACAGATTTTCGGAAGGGGCATTTAAGTTCCACTAAGGGAGTGTTTTTTAAATCAATGTTTGGCTCCACTTCTTAAAAAACATCTTGAAAATAAATAAAAAGCCTTCCTTTAAATTGCCATGACTTCTCAATGATTCTACGCACACATGTGCAGAATTATCTATTAGAGGCACATGCTAAAATATTTACAGATGAACTGATATGATGTCTAGGATTTGCTTTTAAGCAGTAAAAGCCAGGGAAAGTAGGCGGTGTATTGATTAAACAAAAAGATGGGCTTTGAACTGATCGTGGTTAGTGTTGAGGAACGAACATACGAGGTTTGGCCTGTTACTGGATATACTTAAATTTCCCATAATAAAAAAGTCTTCAAAGCAGAATTAGAGAGACATTCTGCCATTCATTACGGAAAAAGGAAAGCTATAAACCACAGCAAGAAACTGTGATGCACACAATTTAGTAGAACATGCCAACAGAGAGTTGAGAATTTGAAGACAGTTTACTGTCTCGTTAAAAATAATTTATCACGTGTCCACAGTGAGCACCCCGAGATCTTCAAATGTAAACCTCAATAATAATAAACAGATATTAATCTAGAGAACCACAATATTTGTATGACAAGCAAACTGGTAGGTATTGCATGAGTTAGTTTAAATATTAGCTACTACAGCAAGTTAGGCATGTACACATGCGCTCATCTGAGTTAGATCAACTCATGGATTGACGGGGAAGCTTCAGGAAGGGAATAAGACTGAGAAAGCACAATACTAAATCATATAGGAACAACTCTTGTAGTTACCAGGAAATGTGCATTTATTCAAGTTTATAGTCATTTATTGTTTTCATTGCTTTTGTTTTGCCTAAAACTATCATGAAATAACTGCTCAAATAAGCCACTACTTAAGACATTATGGGGCTAAATTAAAAGAAAAACAATTTCACTAAACCATTAATTTTATTAAACTGTTACACCACCTTCTGAGGAAATTCTATTAATATCTTTGTGAAGGGGAGTAAGGAGGAAAGAGATGTATACGTCAAAAACCATCAGAAGAATAAAAGACACAGAAAACCATTCTTAACATGGCTGGGATAAGCTGATATTCTAACCCAGCAGCACACCATTCAGAGAATGGGGCCAACAGAGTTGAGAGCAGAAAATACAACAACACTGATTGCAACGTCTACACTGTCAGGTCCTGTGGAAGCTGAGTATCTTAGCAGGTTGTTATGTAAGAGTATCTGAGAGTTCAAGTTAAAAGTGAGGCAAGAAAATGTTCATCTTTATTATGACTCTCATCTGCCAATCCAAAGATCAAGTACCAGTCACAATTATTCATACACTTCTGAAGGAAGCCACAGTCAGTTTAATTGGAATAAATTAGTCAGGGGACCTTTCATGCCTTCTTGATTTAATTCCTCATCCTGTTTGTGTATGCAGTGAGCTGCTTCAGAAGAAGAACATATTTGGTCTGTCTTCCTAATGCTCAACTAAGTTTTTTACATGTTATGGCTTAGAGCTATACACACAGGTAGGCTACCCAAGAAGAAGGAGCAAAGAAATTCTCATTCATCTATAATTTATAGTTAAATTGTTCTGGCAGTAATGGGGTGAGGGTGGGGTTGAACTTGCTAGGCAAGGGCTCTCTCATGAACAAATATCCCAGCTCTTACAATTAACATTTTTGAGCTACGGTTTATGAGTAACAACAGTCAAAGAAGGTTATGATATAATCTTGAGAAATCAATAGAAAAAAGAAACCTACCAAAGAAGCTAAGGGCTTGACAAAGATGGTTCCAGGACAGCCTGAAAAGAAGAGAAATTGCCAATGCATGAACCAGAAAGCTAAGGACTCCACTTCTTGCCCAAGGGGTCACATGACTTCCCCTCAGGGTCAGAGCCAAAACACCTTACAAGGTTGAAGGTCTTCCAACATGGAGAATCATACCTGTAATCCAGCTACTTGGGAGGCTGAGGAAAAAGGACTGTGTTCAAGGCCAGGCAGGGTAGCTTAGTGTATCACTATCTCAAATTTAAAACAAACAAACAAAGAAGAATTGAAGGGCTAGAGATGTAGTTCAGGGGTAAAGTGTTTATCTAGTATACCCACAGCCCTAGATTCCAACCCTAATAATACAAAAGAAAAAGGAGAACATTCCAGGGTCTTACAAAAGGCCAAGTGTACACACAGAAGTGGTAGGTTCAAAAGACCTTCCTAAAAGTCAGTAAGTCCCTTCAAGAACATTCTTATACCTTTCACAAAAATTAGATCACAAACGAATCAGTTTTGTGTCCTTCATCCTACACAAAGTCTACATCTACAGAACACATTCAGAGTCAAATGCCCTGCAGTAAGTAATCACACACAGAAATCTGTTTTTCCTCTCCCTGGGCCACCAGAAAATACCACCACAACGTGATAGCATCAAGCTTTGGCTTGAATGATATTCACCCTTTGTCCTAGCTTGCATCTCTGTTGCTCTGATAAAGACACTGGTCAAAAGCAACTTAGGGGAAGAAAGGATTTAGAAACCGAGACAAGAACTCCAGGCAGGAATCCAGGTGCAGGAACTGAAGCAGAGACCATGGAGGAACGTAAGTCTCTGGCTCATGTTCAGTTACATTTTTATATAGCCTAGGCCTACCTGCCTAGGGAGGGTACTGCCCACAGTGGGCTGGCCTCTCCTATATCAATTAACAATCAAGAAAACGCCAAGTTGATATGTCCATAGGCCAATATGATGGAGGCAGTTCCGAGGTTCCTTCTTCCCAGATTGGTCACATTGACAACCAAGGTTAGCCACCATACCCTTCATCTGGAACACACACAGGAATGAATTTTTGATTCTTCCAGCATCAAGAGTAGCCCAAAATGTTCAATACTGAGAAGACACTATGTGATTCTCAAGGACTTAGCACAACATTCAGTTCCTACCATGATTTAGGCAAATAAAAATTTATTGAAGATGTTAATTCTGCAGTCTTCACAGTTCCAAATTCTTTCTTTTTTTCCTTATTTCAAAACTAAAGTCCAAATTTTGACTTCTAGCCTAATTTTGCATCTAACAATTAACTATACACCTGTACTGCAGGCCGTATAAAGTTTGCTTCGATCCCTCGGTGTTAAGTAATTGAGAAAAAAAAGTAAGAAACAATTTGGTCAAGGCTGGGGACAGTGCTCAGTTGGTAGAGTGCTTGCCTACAATGCATGAGGCCCTGGGTTCCAGTCTCGATATCATGTAAGCCAGGCTTGATAGCTCAAGCCTACAAACCCAGCACTTATTTATCGTTCTTCATTATCTAAGTAGGCAATCACCTACAGCAATTCGATCACAAATTAGTCGATGTTATGCCCATCATTCTACACAAAGTACTCAGGAGGTGGAGGCAAGAGGCTCAGGAGTTCAGGGAGGCTGAGGCCAGCTCAGTATACATGCAACCCCTGCTCAAATCTTTTCAGCTAAATGAGTTTGCAGCAGTGACCGTTGTCCGGGTCCTTCCTCTTCTCTGCTTTATTATCTCCAAGGGAGCTGATGTCCCCACATTCTCTGACAACCAGGCAGGTCTGTGCAGCCCAGCCTTGCCCAATTTAAATAATAATAAAATAATTAATAATTATTATTATTAAAAATTGCTTTTCACTATTAAACCCTAAGGAAAATTCAAGAACGAAAGTTCAAACAGGAATGGGGGGGGAACTCACTTATTTAGAAGTAGGGGAAAACATTGCAAAAGTGGGCAAATCTGTTTATTTAAAAAAAAACACCTAAAATCTTGGTAAAACTTGAACACAGAGCATTCCCTGAATAGAAGAGAAGAGCCCACTCCTTTAAATGTTAACCGTCCCCTTTGTTAGTAGAAAGATCAGTTAAGGTGGGAAACAGACAAGTTCCTCAGAAATATCAAGTCTGATCTCTACATAAGTGTACTTAACATCAACAGACTTCTGCCAGCTCTCCTAATAGAACTTTTAATTGTAAATTTGCTGGTGGATTATTTATGTTAACACAGTCACTGCGACATCCTTCACAGAAATCCACCCGAGAAGAGCACATTAGCACTCACACTTCACAGAAGGAACCATTAGCAATACTTATAAATCTAAAGATCCATGTACATCGGGGACTTCAGTTTTGGTGCACTAACAAATTTCACATCAGATGTGCAGCTAAAGATCATGAAATGAACTTTGCTTTCATCTCACAAAACAAATCCCGTTAAACATTGTTGCAAATAACACTAAGAAAGATCTGTACACCATACCTTGGTCTCCAGAGAATCAAAAACTAAAAATTAAAAAAAAATTAAAGAAAAGGAGTCTTTAGCCTGACATTGACATTGATGGTGCATGCCTGTAATCCCAACACTTGAAAGGTGGAGGCAAGAGGGTCAGAGGTCAGCCTTAACTTTCTATTTAGTTTCAAGGCCAGACTGTCAAAAGAAAGGAGAGAGAGAGGAAGAGAGATGGTGTGGGGAGGGAGATGAGGAGGAAGGGAAAGAGAGGGGGGACAGAGAGGGGAAGGGAAGCAGGGAAGAGAAGGAGGGAGAGAGGGGGGAACGGGAGAGAGAGAGAGGAGAGGAAAAGCTCTTAACATACGTTATTGCCTTTGGTAACTTTTAATGAGCCTCATCTGTTTGCCTTGGAGGGTGGAGAGGAAGAGTGTAGGCACTGGAAGGCTGCTGCACTATGTGATGCCTCAAAAGAGATTCATCACAAAACTGTCTGAGAAACAGGCTGAATGGATGAGGGTCAGATGACGTAACTAGTCATTGAAGAAAAAATTAATTACAGATTAGTTCAATGGTTATTCACTTCTTATAATTCAAGATAGGTTCTGGGGGGGGCTCTTTTCCAGGCCATTGTATAAATATGTCATGAGCTTCCTAAAATTTTTACATTGTTTAATCAACTATGTTCAGCAGCAGCTCTGTTCCTTGATAAAAGATAATCAAACAAATAATTACAAAACTCCTCAAAATCAAGTTTCTCTTCACTTCCTCGTCCCTCCCTCTGATGAAATCTCTTCAGAAATATTAGCTTACAGGCTTACTGCAAACCGCAGAAATATTTCAAAGGACAACTGTTCCTTGATTTGTGTAATTATTCAATTCCAAAAGCTGTTGGATATAAAAGAAATGAAATTTGTGCTACTCTTTGGATAATAGGCATATCCTTTTAAACATTAGCCTCTTAAAGGGAAAGGCAGCTCTCCAATGCTGAGGTTTTGGGGACTAGTCTGTAGTATACTCAGAGTAGCAATAATACTGGACATGAGACAGGGCTTACTGAAGTTTAGCTTTGTCTCTTTCCTTTTTTTTGTTTTTTTGTTTTTTTTTTTTTTTGTTTTTCGAGACAGGGTTTCTCTGTGTAGCTTTGCGCCTTTCCTGGAGCTCACTTGGTAGCCCAGGCTGGCCTCGAACTCACAGAGATCCGCCTGGCTCTGCCTCCCGAGTGCTGGGATTAAAGGCATGTGCCACCAACGCCCGGCTTGTCTCTTTCTTTTTAAAAGAGGATCTCACTATATGGTTAAGGCTACCCTTGAACTCACAATCCTGCATTACCTCTTGAGTGCTGGGATTGCAGGCATGTAAGAACACAAGCTCCTCAGGAACTGTACATTCAGAAGTGTAGGAATGGCAGCCATCTATCTCAATCAGGGTAAACGTGAGACCCTGCAGTATGAGACTGAGTAACATTGACTATGGGGACCACCTGTCACCTCTCTGGTCCCCATTCTGCTCCGATTCTGAAATAACAAGTCCATTTTTAACTTCCCTCACATGAAATCACAGCAGAGAGAATCTCAGGCTCCTTCCTTCGCCCCAAAGGTCATAAACGTGAAAATAAAAACCATCTAGTCATTAAAAACTGTCCCAGTTCAATTTCCAAATGTTTCGCACTGTCCCTCAATCCCTCAACTGGCTATATTAACTCAGTAGCCCTCAGAGTTCAGTCCCAAAACTGCCTTGGTTCGTGGAACTACTGTTTGGCACTTAAAGTAGACAAAAGCACGCACTAGAACAACAGAGTGCTACAGGGATTCCCTTTACCCTCTGAAGCCCCTTAGCTGTGTTCACCAACATTTGCCCCTGCCAATCACCTACCTAGAACATTTAATGCTTAGGGACCATATTTTAAAGACCAAAGCTACCATCACCCAAGTTCTAGGAATCCCCTGTGTACACTACTTTCTCAGAGAGATAAGAAGGTTGTCATTCACCAGTGGATTGATCCTAAGCTGAAATAAGCCATCAGAGTCAGGACACACACCTGTTACACCAAGCTTGCTTCATTCAGGAAGTCAGGCGTGGACTCAGTGTTCATGCCTACTCTCCCTATCTGCTTCTACCTACTCAGTGAGACCAGGAGATGCCTTGATCCTTCCCAGTAGGTTTCTCAGCCTAGAACACACTCCTAGCTTAAGATTCTTCCTAAGGGGTCCTGAATGGTTTGAATAGGGAAAGTCTTCCACAGGCTCATGTTTTGAATACATTGGTCCAGCTGTTTGAGGATCCCGTGGAAACAAACTTTAGGAAGTGAAGCCTCTCTAGAGGAAGTAAGTCACTGAAGATAGATTCTTGGGGACACACTCTCCTTAATCCCTTCCAGTCTTGGTCTATGCTTCTTGGCTGCCATAAATGAAATAGATTTCCACCACACACATTCCCCTCTTCCATGATGTCCTATCCAGCTGCTCCGGGTAGAATGAACCATCTGTAACTGTGAGCAAAAATAATCTTTAATAATGATCTCGTTTAAGTTGTGTCTGTCATGAATTTACTCACAGCTATGCAACAACAATTAGCGTACAAGCATCATGCTGATGAGGATCTTGTCTGTTCTGGCCAATCCAAAGCCTCAGACTCAAATATGGATGGACCATGGATTCTCTATCTGGAGGCGTCTGATGCAACCCTTCCAGGTAAGCCTTGTTTTACAAGCACGACAGCTTCCTTACATTTGCCCCGTGCCTGCTAAATAACTTCCCAAGTGACCATGAGCTGATCACCACAGCTCAGTACATCTCAAAGAACACACTGTTTAACTAAACACCCATGTGCTGGGTCAATATTGGCAGGCTCCTGCTGTTGGCCTTAGTTAGGGGCTTTACCAGTTTAAGGTGTCAGAATAAAGACTGCTCTTGTCCACGTACCTGAGAAAAGTTCTATCACACATTTGAACTCCCAAGCCTTTGTCTTTCAAAGAGAGAGAGTTGCTGACAACCATCTTTTTCTCTACACCAGACCTTACTCCTGAGATTAGCCATTGCCAGGGCTTCCTACTTGGTAGACAGAAATCTGACAACTTTCATGAGAACTGAGTTAATAAAAGTCAATTCTTCTGCTTGATTACGTCATAGCTGACACTTCGGTCTGTAGCCCACAGCCTCCAGACATATGGGTGGGCTGTCTGTTCCTATGGAAGAGGTATTGATTGTGCTTGCATGCAACATCCACTCATCCCAGCTGTCCTCACCTTCGCAACCAGGCTGACAGTTGTCATTTATTTCTGATACAAGTAAGTGTGACTTGTTAGTTCTCCCTGCTTCTACATGTGCAAGTGCCGATATGAACCAGGTCTTAGGCCCAAACACAATTGCTATCACATAGATGAGCACAGGAAGATTACAGGGAGATCTCTAGGACTGGGAAGATGGCTCAGTTGGTACAAGCATGAGAACCTGTGCCCAGCCCCAGAACCAACCTACAACATCTAGGAGTGGTGGCATGTGATGGTAGCCCTAACATGGGGGAGACACACACAGTGGATTTCAGTGTCTACTGGCCAATCAGGATAGTCTAATGAGCAAGCTCCATGCCGAGATAGACACCCTGTCTAGAAATAAGGTTGACAGTGTTCGTGTGAAAGGACACTGGGGGTTGTCTCCCGGCCTCTCCTGTACACCCTCACACACATGCATGCTCACACACAACAGAGTGCTCCAATACACTAGCGTTGTGTTTTGTTGGCTTAGCTCAAAGGCTTTATCACTTATCTGCATAAGAACTCCTGGGCTTTAACTCTGTGCAAGCTTTTATAAGACATTAAAAAGTGAATAAAACACCACCCTCAAGCAAAAGGACAATGAATGGGAAAATACAAATTTCTTATTGTCTCTTATATTCTTAGCACTGCCCTGAGGAATCTATGCAAATCAAATTTAATATATAAAAATGATCAACAGGCCATGATCTTCAGCCCCGATACCTGAGAGACTGAGGGTCAGAAAGTTTAGAAACTTTGAGACACCTCATCCAAGTTCATACAGTTACACGGTAAAGGAATTCCAAATGGATATACTTCTGACTACAAAACGTGCACAAGTCTTTACTCATACAATCAGATGAATGAGAGCCTGTATCTATAAACAACTCTAACAGAAAGCAAAAATAACTGTTTTGAAGGTACTACAGCCCACATTCTCAGGTAACGGGAAAAACAACCAACAGTTTTTGTCAGTACTCTGGACAGTAGCCAAAGCAGAAATAAGCATTTCCAGCTAATGAGATGGGGGGACATGTCTTCGCAGCAGTATAGGAGGGCCCTGTCAGAATCCACAGAATGCAAGCTCTTGCTGATCACATGTCCCTGTCGCAGCATTTTAGGTAAAGACTGAGATAAAGGCCTTTGACCTTAAAAAACAAAAACATGCCGGCACTGGATCTTTCCACTCTGCACATCACTAAAAGTTGCATGGTATTTACATTGGTCATCAATGGTTAAACTAGGAAGTTGGGCATCAGGGGAATGCAAATTCAAACTGCTTTATCTCACCCCAGTCTTGGCTGTTACCAAACAAATAAATGCTGGTTGAGGTGTGAGGGGAAGAGGAACCCTTATTCACTGATGGTGAGAGCTTAGGTTCAGCTACTATGGAAATAAGTATGAAGTTTACACATATACACATTACACAGACCACAAAGAACAAGTATAGTAAAACTGTCATAACCATATCCATTATTTTGTATGCTAATGTTAAAAAAGAGCTTAAGAAATTAAAATTAAATTAGATTTAAATGTAAAAGTATGTGAGAATGCTATCCCAGTGGATTAGCCATAGCAAAGATGAAGGGAGCTGGGATGTCACTGGCTAGAAGTTGATTGTATTACATATGTGTTTCAATTAATACTTACTAATCTTAGTAAGCTTAGTAATCTCTGTATCACATGGTCTCAACAAGAACAGAAAATGTAAGCCGTCAATAAACAACTGCCCATAGACTGGTAGAAAAATGTTTCTGCTTCCATGGCAACAGTAATACAGTCTGTGAATCAACTGGAGGGGATCACCCTGTGACAGAGCACACGGTTAGCATGTATATGACCCTAGCACCAAAGGGAACCCAAAGCAGCTGCTGACAGCGATGAGAATTTCTGCCCATCGCTGCGCTGGCTTCTCTGTGTCAGCTCTCGTTTCCCTATTAGCAACTGAGTAGGTGGGAGGCAGGGGGACATACATACCCATGTACACATTACCATACCACACAGATACATAACACCCCAGATATACAGGAGGCAGGGGGACATACATACCCAT
>CABHPH010138565.1:0-23608 GCA_902168325.1 Peromyscus nudipes | reverse complement strand
ATCCATCCATCCATCCATCCATCCATCCATCCATCCATCCATCCATCTATCTATCTGCCTTTAATTGGAGCACTATGCTACAAACACAAAATTCCAGATTTATTTTTTTCACTGTACAAGACAATGACAAAGGGAGAATAGGGCACAGTAACTGTCAAGAGACAACACTAACACCAAACAGGGATTCCTAAGAGAAAAGATTAGCTGGGCACAGTGACCCATGCCTATAATCCCAGCACACAAAAGGCTGAGTCAAGAGTATCATGAGATTCAGACATGCTGGACTGTGTAGAAAAAGTACAGCTGCCCCTTGATGCACAAAGGGGATTGAATCTGGGACTCTATGAATTCACGGATGCTCTGTCCTTATGTAAAATCATGTGAAATTTACATACAGCCTACGCATGTGCTTTGTGGGAATCTCTAGATTGCCTATAGTGCCTAATGCAAATATAAAGCAATGTAAATAGATGCTGGGGTGTTCTGTTTAGAGAACAATAGAAAAAAGTCTGTACCTGCTCAGAACACATGCAAATTTTTTGTTTTAATATTTTCACTCTGTGTGGTTGGTTGAATCTGCAGATTTGAAATCCACAGAGAGTAGAATGTATTCGTTGTTCACTCATGAACGTGTCTGCTCTACATAAGAACCATCAAAACCACCTCCACTCCTTTGGTCTCTGTTGTTTTTCCTTCCAGACTCTAAAGCACAACTCTGGCTCCTGTTTCTTTTTTCATAGATCTCATTCACCACATTTCGTTGAATTCTTACATCTGGGACTTTGTTCTTATTTCAAGACAAGGTCTCATGTACCCAGGTTGGCCTCAAATTGGCCATGTAGACAAGGCTGGTCTTGAATGCCTGATCTTCCGGCCTCCACCATGTCAGGTTAAGCAGGACATTTTTGAACTGAGAGAAAGCTTGAGATTGCTGATTCAACAGTTTGCTCAGATCTGAGGTCACATGCATGGAGACAAAGATATCTGCAGTCCTCTTGATCCCATGCCTGATGCTCAGACACAGAGAATACACATATAAGATATACCAGGCCGAAAAAAAAAAAAACCAAAAAACAAAAACCAAAAACAAAAACAAAAGATCCAGGGAACAAATGACCATCTAAAGAGGTAGCTGCTGTAGGTAATTACTGCCCTGTAGAATGTAGACTCAACTGTCTATATACCTTTTAATTTTTTTCAGAGCCCAAAGATTTGTTTTTAGTGATGTTATTTGAAAATGATTTATTGTTTAAGACAAAACATACAGAAAGTGAGAGAGACAGAGAGAGAGAGAGACGGAGAAAGAGAGACTTACATACATATATGCTCAATGATTGTTCACAAGCCAACTTCACTCTAGTCTACACTATGGCACAAGTCTATACAGACTCTGCACCTGCTCAAAAAGGCTTCAAACCCATGGGAGTTATTTTAAAAGATCTCCTGAGGCCACATAGAAAGATTACTTTGTTGCTGGCCAGCACCTTCTTCTCTCATGCACCATTCTGAAAAGCTAGCTTTGGGGCCAGGTGTATTGGCACACACCTATAATCTCAACACTTAGAGGCGCCTGAGACAGGAAGATTGCCACAAATTCAAGGTCAATGCCATCTACACAGTGAGGTCCAGGCAGGCCGAGGCTAGAGAGTAAGACTCTACTTTGAAAAATAAGAAAAGTGACTTTTGACCAAAAGATTCTTTAAAATAGAACTATTATTAATTTATTTACTGCCATATTTATCAAATATACTCTATCTTTTCTCATACCAATATTATTTCATACTCTTCGCATCAAATTACCTAATAGTTAATGAGTGTCTCCCTGCTTCCCTCAACTCTAAATGTTCAATTAGAGAAAAGACTGACCCAGCTAGGCATGGTAGGAGAAATCTGTAATTCCAGCACTCAGGAGGCTGATGCAGGAGGACTGTGGGCTTGAGGCCACAATCATTAGCAATTTTTGTTAATAAACAAGATCTCCAAACGAAAAAAGTCGTTAAGTATTACTAATATTACTAAAATGATATTTTAAATCTTTAAGTTTTTAAAATGAATACTCTCTGGCAAGGAAGATGGCTCAGTGATTAAATGCTCCCTAGAGTTCGGATCTCCAGAACCTATGTAAATATCAGGTAGCCATGGTAGCCTGGCCTGTCCACTCCATCCTCAGAATGCAGAGAATCCCCTGAGGGTAGCCATATTAGGAAGCTCTGGGTTTGAGTGAGAGAGCCTGCCTCACTGAATAAGGAAGAGAAATGGAGGATGATTCCGAGAATCACCTTCAGGCCTTCACATGCCTGGGCACAAACATGCACACACATCTGCTCACATGTGTCCCCACCACATAAGCATACTACACACGTGTGCACACACACATACACTCAAAAAAATAGGAAAAGAAAATAATAAACTAAAAATGAATAGTCTCATAAAACCTCAAATTCTCTTCCTCTTAGCCATGCTAAAACAATGGCTGTGGACAAGTGTGTCCTTGTGTCAGGACATTTTAGTTCTGTGTCCCACCTGGTGGCAACGCTTCCTTTACAATCAACTAGAGTCCTCACCACGCCAGAGAACTTGGCAGATCTACCCACATGACAGACGGCCACCTTCACACTTTCTCCTCATACTTCATGAATAAACATTCCTTTATTCAAATAAGTTATATATATATATATATATATATATATATATATATAAAGTTACTCCGGTAATGGTGATTCCACTTCGAAATGGTAAATACAGTCATTCTGGCACGCCTGCAGGTGTTTGCAATTCAAATTACAGAAATTTTAATAATTGCGAAAATAAAAATTAGCGTCCCGACTCCTAAGGCACTATAATTCCAACACACACTCTTAGTGCAGCAGTCGAAAGCACACATAAATACTTGCCTGTTTAGAAGCCGAGGACTTTTTATTGTCCTGCATCTTCACAAATATTCACCTGCAATCTCACATAGGAGCATCCTTAAAGAATTCAATAGGCACCATTCGGAGCATCAGAGAACCAAAGCTCCCGGGCCCCTGACATTAAGAGGTAATGTCGCTACTTCTGAATACATAACAATGAAAACAGTCATTGGATTAAATGATCTCCGTACATTATCACCATAAACAATAATTATTTGGCAGCTGCCCTTTGCGAGCGTGGCGCACACTTATGAATAAATCAAGCCTTATTGATTTACTAAGCCAAAACGCTTTCCATTTTGCTCTGCTAATAGGAGCTCTAATCCCTCGCTGCACTTAGTGAGGCTTTAATGTAGTACGTCTCTTAATACTTTTAATATGAAAGATTAGTGCTGGGTAGCCCCGGAGCAGGAACACAGCGCTCTCAACGGCCAATTGGCCACTGAACTCAGCTGTCTTTGAGCGTGTCCTTGTTAATGGAGTTCTCTGACCGCTGATGGGAATCACACCATAATGACATGAACTGGGAATGCTGCTCTACTGATGTTCCTTACTAAATTTAACATATTTATGAAGACCGACATTCATTCGAAGATAAAGTTAAAATAGTGCAGAGGAAAACATAGTACTGTAACTAGGTCTTTGTGCCCTATCAAACTGGCATCTAAAGTAATAAAATCTGAATTTGGGGATGTAGCTCATTTGGTGTAGTGTTTGCTTAGGATGCACAAAGCCCTGGGTTCAGTCACTAGCGCCCCATAAAAACCCTGTATCAAACAATGGATCAATCAAATTGCTCTTTTTTTGATGCAGAGACAACTTTAGATAATCCAAAGATCTTGAACTCAGCAACTTCCAACCTCCTTTTCTCCTCCCACAGAACAGTAGGCAAAAGCCCACATACTCCAAGCTGTCAAACTACCATTCGTTCCCTGACCACTCACTGGGGAACTAGAAACTCTTAGCTATCTAGATTGAAAAGGGGAACTAAACTCTCAATTATCGATTAAAGGACATCCTACCCAGGCAACCACAAGCATATTCTATCCTAGATATGTCATGGTTGATAGTTTTTCATTGTTAACTTGCCCAATCTGGAATCACCGATAGAGTCGATTGAGGAATTGTCTCAGGTTGGTCTGTAAACACGTCTGTGGGGGACTATGCTGGTGTTAGCTGAGGAAGGAAGACCCACCTTGAATGTAGACGCCATCATTTCACTTGATGGACCCTGGGCTGTGTAACAGTATTAGAGGTCGACAAGGATGTGTTAATTTGCTCACTGCTCTTGACCGGCTGTGATGCTTTCAGCCTTGACTTCGCCATCATAATGGACTGCAGGCTGGAATTGTGACCCAAATATACCCTCTCTTCTCCACATTGCTTTTGTTAGGATATTTCATCACAGCAACAGAAATTAAACCAGAATATATGCCACAAGGACACTGGCATTTTGTTCTGATGCTTTTTGTAGATTCCTCAGCTGACATGGATGGATCCTAATCCTAAAACAAACTCCATACCTCACTCCTAAAATAGAAAAGTAATCAGTCACACTTTCCTACTTTTCTCCTTTAACTGGAATCCCAAACGCAGGGAGGGTAGACCAGGTAGCCCCCTGAGATTACAATACAGAAGCCCCTACTTCAAAGATGGACTGCCAGAGAATGTTGGAGGGGACTCAACCATGGAACTAAGTTAATGATGGATGCTCCTAAAATCTCAGATCTCTAGTCCGCTGCAGCGTCCCTTCCTTTACTTTGATTCCTGGGATGCTTGGACTCAGTTGGGCTGAAGTGATAGCTCAGTCAGTAAAGTTCTTGCTTTGAAAGCTCAACAACATAAGCCAGATCTCCAGAACCCAGGCCTAGCAGCATGTGCTTGTAATTTCAGTACCAGTGAGGCAGGTCCTGGGGCTCGCTAGATAGACAGCCTAACCTAACTGGAGAGCTCAAGGTCAACTAGAGACCCTGTCTAATATATTTTTTTAAAAGTGGATAGACCTGAAAAAAGACAGCCAAGCTTGTCCTTTACTACACACATGCGCGTACACACACACACACACACACACACACACACACACACACACTCACACACACACACACACACGACCCTTGTGTGCACATACAAGCTTCTCAGACAGAAACATTAGGGTCTCCGATTGCTATTTCATATTTTGCAATGCCTTTTCAATTCAATCACAACAAAGAAAAGATCATCCAGGCACAGCTGTAGTGTTTATAGTATTAACTCACTAAGAAAACCGTACAATAAAAATCCCCATTCAAAACACAGATCCCCCTATTCCCTGTAGGACAACCACTGCCTTTGGTTATGAAGCAATAATTATCCCTCCCCACAGAAATCAATAAAACCTCTTGCCCCGTGAACCTGCTATTTCCTGACTTTGTTCTCTGAACTAAAGATGCCCAAGTCATATTGATTACATAGTAAATTTTTTTAAGTTCTTTACAAGACAGCACTGAAAAAATCCTCAAGCTAACATCACTCGCTCTTGTTTGAAAAGACTTCTCATCTTTCCATCACATTAATGGTCACCCTTTCCCTAGGATATTTCCATTTTTCATTTTCATCTTGTCATTTTAAGGGCATCTTTGTCTTGGCTAATAGCACAGAGTCCGCAGGATACAAATTTGATGGTGTTTCTGAGACTTTGACAACTGCCATATTTTTCTTCCAAGTGAGAGAGGGGAGCTGATGAATCCACAGTGCCTTGTCTCTCCAGGGACAGCAGGGACCATCCCAGATGAACCCAGGAGTTCTTAGAGTACTAACGTCGGGACTTGAAAACTCTGTAGACGGGGTCACAAAAGCAGCAGCTACTGTAAAGTACCACCAGGCTTGGGAGAGGAAGGTAAAACGCCCCAGAGGATAAAGGTGCCTGCTGCCAGCCGGGCAGTGGTGGCGCATGTCTTTAATCCCAGCACTTGGGAGGCAGAGCCAGGCGAATCTCTATGAGTTCGAGGCCAGCCTGGTCTACAGAGTGAGTTCCAGGACAGGCTCCAAAACTACACAGAGAAACCCTGTCTCCAAAAACAAAAACAAAAAGAAAGAAAAGGTGCCTGCTGCTAAACCTGGGACATACATAGGAGAGAACTGACTCCTTTATGTTGTCCTCTGACCTCCACACACATACACGTGTGCACTTGCACACACTCACACACATGCATACAAATAAATTTTAAAATGTGATTTTTTTAAAAAAAATAGATTGAGGGTTATAGTAGGTGAGAATGGGGAATAACTTTGGAATGATAAAAGCACCCCAGACCTTGATAGTCTGTTTGCACAATCTTGTGAATACGGTAAAAATCACTGAACTTAGAGGGATGACTTTTATGGTACATGAATTATGTTTTAAAATTATACAGGGCTCAGGACACAGCTCAGTGGCAGAGTGTTTGCTTAGTATTCTCAAAGTCCTTGCAACATTAATTAATCAATTAAGTTACATTAAACACACACACATAATTGAGATGTGAGTGACATTAAGGTCCCAACAGCCTTGTTTGTGAGCACAGATCGGTTCTGACCTCAGGGACCAGTGGCAGAAGAGGAGGAGGAAGGAGGTAAGTAGTTCCAGGCATAGGACAGAACAGACACAACAATCTAAAAGGATGCCCTCTCTCTCTTTCTTCTGGGACAATAAGGGGTCATGATGTCAGCTGAGGTCAAGGCAATGGATTCAACCCTGACAAACGTCACAGAAAGGCAGCTCTTGAGCTTCAGCCAATTTTATGACCCCTCTTTAACAAGCATCAATTATGCATAACAAAGGGATGAAATAAAAGCCACAGACCGTTCTTCCATATCAGAAAAATCATACCAGAGGTTGAGGTGGAGGTGGGGGGGGGAAATCATAGGAGAGAGGAGAGAAGAGAGAAAAGAAGGGAAAGAGTGGTGAGAAGAGAAAGGGAGAGGAGAAAGGAGAGGAGAGAGAGGGAGGAGAAGGAAGATGGAGAAGGAGAGGGAAAGAGATTACTCCAAAGGAAGTGCAGCCATCTGGGTACAGAGATCATGGAATAATACCCTTGGGAGACAGTAGCAACGCCGCTGGGTACCACTGATGCTATAGTAATACAATAAGACAGAGATCAGAGTCAAATACTTGGTTGAGCTCAGTTCTCACAGACCCATAGGAGCTTCTTCAGTGCCTTCTTTCCCAGCAGGAGCCCTCAACTTCAGCACTTCAGGAAGGTTGAACCTGGTGATACTCAATTGTGGAGTTGTCCCGTGCATTAAAGGAGGTTCAGGGATGTCTCTGGCTTGTTCTCACTAGGTATCGGTAGCATCTCCCTCTCATCGGGGCCAAAAGAGTACTCCCAGACATTGCCAGATGTCTCCTGGGGGAAAACCTGCCCCAATGAGGAACCACTGTTCTGTGGCGACTAAACTAATCTCGTGTCTGTAGGATCTTAGACCACTGCTTTGAGTGATGTCAGTTCTCATCAGCTTAGCTTTCTTTCTGTTTCATAACCTCAGTCTCCCCACAGTAATAAAGGCCAAAAATTAAATGCAGCGCCATGGATGTGGCTCAGTTGGTAGTGTTTGCTGCCCATGCAGGAAGCCCTGGGTTGAATCCTCAGCACTGCATAAATGGGCCAGGAGTGGCAAATGTCTATAATCCCAGCACTGAGGCAGGAGGATCAGAGGCAAGGTCATCGGTCTGGGCTACGTAAGACCTTGTCAAAACAAGGGCGGGGAAGAGAAAAGAAAGCAAACAAGCAAACTTTGGAAAGATGCCTATGTAAGGGGACTGGAGAAGTGGCTCAGTGGTTAGGACCATGTACTGCTATAGTAAAGGACCCGAGTTCGGTTCCCAGCACCCAAGTCAGGTGGTTCACACCCCGATCACCTGTAACTCCAGCTCCAGGAGATCCAATGCCCTCTTCTGGGCTCCTGAACTCAGGTGTGCTCAGCTACACACAGACACATACATAGTTTAAAATAAATTTAATTTAAAAAAAAAAGAAGGCTGTTTCAAAATGTCAATTCTCTAAAATGGCAGAAAAGTAAAAGCAACACATCTAATCCCCAGAGCCTCTCTCTCTGTCTCTCTCTCTGTCTCTCTGTCTCTCTCTCTCTCTCTCTCTCTCTCTCCTTAGCATCCAGCTTAAGATCCTCTCCTACCAACCAAAGACAACCTGAGAATTGGTCTTGAACCGTTTTTCTTCCTGTATGACCTAAATAGCTGAAGATCAATAGTAAACAAAAACCCACCCACCACCTATCCCACAGCATCTGCTAAATAATAAAGCCCCAGATGTTTTAAAGAAATGGAAAACCATTGCACTAAACCCACTCAGGTTTTCTAGAAGGTTCTCTCTGCCCTTTCAGCAAGGACAGGCATCATGAAAAGCAACCTCTTTGATATCAAAGCCTTCGATATGTGAGCTCACCATCCGGGGGCATCAACACCTTGTTGTTCTGTGTGCACCACCCCACAGGGTGCAGATCTGCTATGATCACGTCACACCAGAAGTCAGCCCTTCGGTCCTCCCCATAACCACAGTAACGCAGAAGCAGCAGCTGTCCACAGGTGGTGATGATGGTAGCCACCCAGTAAGTGTCCGGATTGCTCTTATTGGCCACCTCCAACTTCATTCCCGGCTGGAAGTTACTCTGAATGCTGATTTCCACCTTGAGGGATCAGAAACACAAGAAAACCATAATTACACTAGCCATGTGCCTCAAACGATGTTGAGAACTACTTAAGCAGAGAACGTTTTAAAACAGAACTTCTGCAGCCCTAACATAGGCATGTACTTAAGACAAACAGAACATGAGCCTCCAACACAAGGCTAAGTCTTATGGAAGCCACGTTCAAAGGAAAGATAAAATGGATTTTCAAAACAAGTTTTATTTTACCCATTAAATTCAACAATTTGTCATTTCAATATGAAACTATTACCACAAAAAGCGAATGAGCCAGGAACGGTGGTGCACACCCGTCATCCCAGCGGTCTAGAGGCCAAGGCACAAATATCCTAAATTTAGGTCAACTTGGGTACATAAATAGACCCTGTCTCAACACCAAGTGGGGCACAAGTAAATGAGGAATGAACATGTTGCTGTGGATAGGATGTTTGCCAAGCATGAAGGAAGTCCGGAGTTTGATCCCAGCACTACATCATTTGAGGGGGGGGACAGGCAGGTGGAGGCAGAAGGATCAGAAGTTCAAGGTCATTCTTGGCTACATAGTAAATTTGAGACTAGCGTGGGTTACATGGGACCCTGCATTTAAAAAAAAAAAAGGTGAGGGCTAGTGTTTTTGAACAAAGGCTCTCAAGATCTTGAGTTCAATGAACAGCATTTCTCAATTGCAGCTACGTACTCTTCAATGTGATTCAGTTTTTCTGTGTTCCGGGAGCTACCGCCAGGGTGAAAAAGAAAGCTAAAGAAAGCTTTCCAGCCTGGAGGTCTCCATATTCCAAAGCCAAGAAAGCAATGGGACCATGAATTAGTCATCTGTGAAACTGAGGCTACTTTTCCTGTCAACCTTGCACGCAGGCCTGGGGACAGTCTACATCTGGAAGGGTAGATGCTGGCATCATCCTTCAGGAATACAGACATCCTGAAAGACGAGCGCATGTTCATGAGAGCCTTTGGATGGCATGTACTTCAGCTGAAAAGGACCTGAGAGAAGTGGAGAATCAGAGAATGGAGACGACTCATGACCGAAGACGTGACTTCACTGCACAGAAAAGAAGGGGGCAGTTGTCTGTCACCCTTCTTCCCCAAACTGCCTTCAGGAAATCACCAAGCCATCCCAGTATCTCGTCAGTCGGGCTTCTGCACGGTCGTGACCCCAGCTGTATAAGCCAGAGAGGCATGGCTTTCGCTGGGCTTGAAAACACAGCCCCTGGTTTCACCACACGGCTACAACCGTGACCAGAATAAACCACAGCCTGATGAGTACAGAGAAGAAGGGAGGGCTGCAATCCTACACATTTCATGAGGTCCTAAATTCCCTTTCAAAAGGACACACCACTTCTGAGTAAGAACTTAATGTGGCTTTCTTATTTCAGCTGAGGAGCCAGAAGAAGCTTAAGAAGGTTGAGTTGTTGCTGGGGTAGCCTGATGAGAAAACAGATCTCTCAGAAGTAAATTTTGTTTTTGTTTTTTTTTTTTGCTAAATAGTCCCACGTAAGAGTTTAGTTCGGGGGACTATCATCTTTTCCATGCTAGAGCTGTAGAAACGGAAGTTCACACCTAAGAAAAATCTGGCAAGAACTCTTGTTTCTTTTTCTTAGATGGGTCCCCCAGTGGACATGCTAGCCAAATTACACAAATAGATATTATTAAGGAGAATGACCTTTGTGAGACATACATTTTCAGAATATCTATCATGATTCCTCCCACCCAACTTACCTTCTCTCTAAAGCCTAGAAAATTCTAATGTGGCTTTTCAAAATTATAGTATCAACCTTTAAAAAAAAGAAAATCTCACATAGCTCAGGCTAGCCTGGAGATCCCTATACAGCCTGAGACTGAAGTGCCAATTCTCCTGCCTTCACCTTCCCAGTGCCAGAAATACACACCATGCTGGGATCAAACCCAGGGCTTCACGCTATTAGGAAAGCATTCTATCAACTGAATCAAGTCCCAAGCCCCAAATATCACCTGATTATAAAAAATATACAGTCATCACACCTACAAAGAAGACATTAATGTAACATCTTGCCTAACTTGCTGGCTTTTTGTGAGAATCAAACTGTGGCCTATTTCATGTGCAGCTATCTAGGAACAACCAAACTTCCCCATCTCCCCTTCTTCCTGTAAAGTCTTAGCTGCATTTCCACTTCATTTTCATTCTTCTCTTCTGACTGGTTCCTGAATCACCCAACAGATCCCTTTCCCTTCCCTCCCACAGACCAGAAGGGAGGAGCTGTTCAGTGCTTGACTTACATGCCTGAAGGATGAGTGTGGCGCCGCCCTGGTGCCTGTTTCTTCCAAATAGTCTCCCCAGCTAAAGCCGTTTTCCTCCAGGCCGGAGCCTTCCTCTGTGGAAACAAAACAAAACAAGAATATCAAAACTAGGGCAAGGCATGCCTGGGAGACACAGACTGATTCAGCGCTTTAGAGGAGATGGCTGAACTCTCTGAAAAGCTTTACCTTGCTGTTGTAGAAATACTGAGTTTAAAAGGGGAAAGGGGAGCCGGAGAGACGGCTCCTTTGGTAAACCGCTTGCTGTCCAAGGATGAGGACCTGAGTTCAGACATCCAGAACCCACATAAAAAGCCATGCTGGGTAATGCACATATATATGTAATCAAAGGGAGACAGAGACAGGAGGATCCCTGGGGCTCGCTGCGCATCCAATCCAGCTAAATCAGTGAGCTCCAGATTCAATGAGAGAGTCTGCCTAAATAAACAGACAAACAAATAAATAAATAAATAAATAATATGGAGAGTAATTGAAGCTAGCCAGCTTTGATGTCAGGCTTGCAGAAAGACACAGTGACAAAGACAGAAAAACAGAGAGACAGAGACAGTGAGACAAGAAGCGGCAACACTTTGATCCCGGGTCAAAATTAAAAGCAACATTTGTGCGTTCGAGTCAAATGAGTAAGAGTTGTCTTAAAGCTAACGTGGATCAGCCTATAACATTAGCCATAGTGGACAGCTCCGTTTGAGTGGACTGAAGGAAAGAGAAAGGGACACTTCAAAGTGTGTGCCAAGACACACACAGGCACCAAACTACCTGCCCACTAAGACTGCAGACAAAAATAACAGACCTCTATAAAACTGTGACTTCAGTAACATTTTAAGAAAAATCAGTTGGGCTGGAAAGCGGACTCAGCGGTTAAGAGTGCTTCTGCGCGGGGCTGGAGAGATGGCTCAGTGGTTAAGGGTACTGGCTGCTCTTCCAGATGGTCCTGAGTTCAATTCCCAGCAACCACGTGGTGGCTCACAACCATCTATAAAAACATCTGGTGCCCTCTTCTGGCCTGCAGGCATATATGCAGGCAGAACACCGTACACATAATAAATGAATAAATCTTTAAAAAAAAAAAAAAGAAAGAAAGAAAGAAAATTATTTTATAAAAAAAAAAAGAGTGCTTCTGCCTTTGCAGAGGAGCTGAGTCTGGTTCCCAGCACCCACATCAGGCAGCTCACAAGCACCTATAATACCAGTTCCAGGGGATCCACAGGACTTGGAGCATCTAAGACACACACAGAAGCAAGCAGGGAACATGCAGTAGTTCTGGTAAACAAAAACACTTCAGAAAAGTAAACCACATGTCAGACCCAGAATGAGATCAAATGATACAAAAACTGTATGTCCAGCACCGGCAACGCTAAGCCATGCTGTTGGAGCAATAAAGTTGTATACAAAACTTAGGTTTACTCCTAAGCCAGCCTGTTAAAATCTGCCACATACAAGCCCTCCTCAGGCCTGTGCCCCCAAACAGTTGATTATCTAAAGGCACTCCCAATGAGCAATAGGTTTATAAACACACAATGTTTATGAGAGATCTCATAAACCAGAGAAAGTATTTACAGCTGATCCATAAACCTCTTAAACCCAAAACGTTTTGCCAAAGAGACTCTGACAGTCCCCTCCACCATAAATGAACTAGGGAGACATTTCCCCATGATGTCATGAAAACCAGCTATGAAAAGCTGCTATGAACATTTCACACCTTACAAAGAAAACAGGCATATTCATTAAACAGCTCCAGCTTCATTTGGTTTTTTGTTTTTTTAACAGAAAGCTATCTGTGGGACCAGAATATTCCAGAATAAACACAAAGAGAATGTCTTATGAAAAGCTGGAACACAAGTGACTTTAGAATAAAAATATAGTAAACAAGTGCCCCATACATTTTTTTCTTAATAAAATCTGAGAAAAGCTCACTTTACAATCTGAAGGGAGCCTGGCTTCCCAAGGCTGGATAGTAAAGCCTGTAACTGCCACAATGCAGGACTCTGAAAACCAGCAGATTCTGCATGAACAAACTCACGCAGAAGGCAATCTCTCACATGCTAGGTAATTTTTTAAATGTGCAAAGAGATGGGAAGAAGACACTAAATCATCTCTAGATACTGGTAGCTCCTCCTAGCACCAGAAGAGGAAAACAGCACAAATCTGAACAGCAGTCTAAATAACTCAGAAAGGAGCTACAGTGGCCAGTCCACCGTGGATCTGACCAAACACACAATTGCAGGCTCAAGTTCAAAGCGGGGAGTGAGTAGGGTGGGGAAGGGTTAATATTGACTCTCAGGAACTAGTTCTCAGAATGAAGAATAAGCCCTGAACTTTTCTAAGAGTGTTGACTCAGCCAGGCGGTGGTGGCACATTCCAGAACTCAGGAAGCAGAGGCAGGCGGATCTCTGTGAGTTCGAGGCCAGCCTGGTCTACAGAGCGAGTTCCAGGACCGGCTCCAAAGCTACACAGAGAAACCCTGTCTCGGAAAAAAAAAAGAAGCATTGACTCATGTTCTTCCATACTAAAGAGACCTGATTCTTTGATATATTCCCAGTGAGAGCCAAGCATGCTAGGGTGGCTAAGGCAGGAGAACCATTACGTTTAAGCAAGCAAAGCACAATCGCGTAAGTAGCCCTGTCTCTTAACACATAGACAATATATACGGAGAGAAATATATTTAATAAACATATACTTTCTTTGTGTGTGCACATGTATAAGTGCGTTCATCTGTGTGAGTAAGCCTGCAACTGGGCATGTGCAGAGGCCAGAGGTCAGTGCCAAATGTCAATCATCAGGAGCCATCCACCTCCTTTTTAAGACAAGCTCTCTCACTAGCTCGCCAATTAAGAGAGTGTGGCTGGTCAGCAGGCCTGAGGGATCTCCGCATCTCTGCCTCCTCAGCAGAGTTCTAGGCTCATGTCTCAGGTCCTCATGCTCTAGAGCCAAGGACTCCACTGCCTGAGCTACCTTTCCGGCCCTACTATTTTTTATGATTTGGAAGACTCAAGTTCACGAGTTCCGCTTCCTTCTTTTTACTCAGAGGCTGGTCTTGGCTGCATGTACAATACCACAGGCTCCCCTGGGAAATGACATTGAGCAGGCCTGCACAAACCACGTCACAGAACCTCTTACTGTGGTGTCCCCACATTGTTCTGCTTGCTTTTATTCTGACTGAAGACACTCAGAATTTTGGTGGGCTTCATTCCCGTGTGCCTCGGGGTGCTCTGCCTGCTGGGGAGACCTGAGGTTCCTGGACTATTTGTCTCGGGGTGCTCTGCCTGCTGGGGAGACCTGAGGTTCCTGGACTATTTGTCTATCTGCACTGACTTCAGGCACACACTCTCTTTGTTTCTGGGAGGGAATGCCCTTTTATCTTATTTCAAGAGCAGGCTTCACATTTGAGTTATTGATCCCAGCTAAGATTTGAGCTTTCCTGAGGAAAAGCCAAAAGTGAAAGAAAGAGAAAAAAACTACTCAGTTCAATCCAGCTGGGATGGATCTCACAGAAGAATCATCATTGCAAGGCAGTAAATCAGCCGGAGGCACAGAGTGGACAGAAGGACAGAGTGGACAGAGGGACGGAGTGGACAGAGGGACAGAGGCACAGAGTGAACAGAGGGACAGAAGGACAGAGTGGACTGAAGGACAGAGTGGACAGAGGGACAGAGTGGACAGAGGGACAGAGTGGACAGAGGGACGGAGGGACAGAGTGGACAGAAGGACAGAGTGGACAGAGGCACAGAGTGGACAGAGTGGACAGAAGGACAGAGTGGACAGAAGGACAGAGTGGACAGAGGGGACTGAACAACATAGCAAAGAGGAAGGCCCCGAAGCCACAAGACTAGAGTTCTGTCCCTTGATCGTTAGTCAGGACAGTTTTGTCAGGAGAGAGCTGTAGAGACTCACTCATGTTCTCTCTCTCTCTCTCTCTCTCTCTCTCTCTCTCTCTCTCTCTCTCTCCCTCTCTCCTCTGTCCTGGGAGTTGAACTGGGGGCCTCCCACATCTCATACAATGAGCTACAATCCCAGCCTCATTTATACATTTGTTTTTGGAGACACGATCTCAACAAGTCCCCAGGGTAGTCTCATACTCTGTAACCCAGGCTGGCTTCAAACTCACAATCTCCCTGTCTCAACCCCTCAAGTAGTTAGGATTATGAACCTGCATGGCAGGGCCGGGCAAGCTACAGTCTCTTGGGTGGTGTCACTTGCTAAGGAGATGCCCTCATGTGTCACGTAACAAAGGGAGAAGGGAAGGAAGAGAAGAAGAAGGAATCTGAGTGATGTACGAGGAGGGGGTCAGGATTCCTGATGACGTCAGGACACCAACTCCAGGACCTGAGACTATCAACCTGCTTCCAGCACACCACTCACGCTACTCCACCTTGCGGTCCAGTTTCCTCGTCTGTAAGAAGGGCCTGAAAAAGCAGTCACTTTACCGGGCATTGAAGATTAAGTCAGCTTAATCCTTAACATTCGAGGGACTCTAAAGTATGAGCACTTATCAATAGAAATCATGCTTGTATGCCATTTGTCCTAATTCACAAGTCCATTTAGAACCCACTGAATATATCAAACATGCCTTATTCTGAACATCCAGAAAGCTCATCTGAAAATCAAACAAAAAACAAAAAAAGGTTCTGAGCATCCCTAAGCATGTCCCAGTGAGTTCACAACCCGATATCATCATAAATGACTCTAGAAGGGAAGGTATTTCATGTTTCAACAGGTTGAAAAAAATAATAATGACTTGAAGAATCATACTTGATCATGTTATTGTCAGATGTGATTTTGACCATTAAGTCAGCCTGTGTAGTCTACAAGGTGTTAGACTCTCCTTTAAAATTTGTGACACTATGCTGCACTCATGATCTCCTGACAATCTGCTCACCCACATAAGACCACACCAGCCAACATGCCAGTGTGGGTGGGGGAAAGGCACATAGACCCCACCCATAACTGAAAAGCTACAGGCAGTGGATGGCTACCAAGGGAGAGGCTGGATTTTTTTCTGGGAAAAGCCCCCTGATGGTTTGCCCATGCCCAGGTGGTCAGCTCCATACTCCAGTATATATGAGCAACACTAACGGGACTCGATAGGTATATCAGCAATAATTATAGCTAAAGAAGACATAAATTTGAAAGAGGCAATGGGGCAACACGGAAGGAGCTGGAGGTAGAAGATGGGATGGGTATGATGAAAATACACTGCACTCATGTATGAAATTCACATATAAAAATTTTAATTTAATCTAAAAAAATTGTAGCACTATCAAAGCCTCCTTATCACACACATATTGAAATACTAAGAAACAGGGACACATAAACCCTTAGCACAGTGGGGAAAGATCTGGATCAGAAGCTGAAAAATATAAACATAATTTAGAATCATTTAGCAATCTTAGTATTAAAGATCGGAGCATCTTGTATGATTTAAACCATCCACTACATGAGAGTAAAGAACAAATCATGAATGAGTATCTACGACGGGTTTTCAGCCTGGAATCCCCCAGACTCTGATATCATTTTGAAGAACTTGTCAGTAAGAATAATTTCCTGACAGTAGATTATCAGTAATGAGCTTCAGAATCTACTTACGCTAGAGAGAAATATGGCAGCTGTGTGAAAACGAAAACTTATCATTGAAAACGACACAGCCACAGACAGCGATGCGTGCAGAAGACGCACTACAAAAATAAAGGAAATGCCCAGGAACTTCCAAAGTGCAAGATCACTTTACTCAACAGATATAAAAAGACTGGGGGTTAGGGGGTAGTACCAGAGCGCTTGCTTGCCTAGCATACTCAAAGCCATTGGTTCAATCTCCAGCACCATTAGAAGAAAATGTAATTGAAGCTGAAGAGATGCCCCCGGTCAGTAAAGTACTTGCTTACTGTACATCCTTGAGGACCTTGGTTCAAATCCCCAGCATCCACATAAGAGCCAAGTATAGTGGTGTATATCTGTAATTCTGGTGCTGGGGAGGCAGAGAGAGAAGGAGGACCCCTGAGACTTGCAGGCTAGCCAGTAAAGTAAAAACAGCAGACCCCTGTTAGGTCAGCAAGAGACCTTTCCTCAAAAAATAAGGTGGAAGGCTGGTGTAAAAGTTCAGTGGGTGGGAAGTGCTTGTGGCAGAAGCCTGATGACCTGAGTATGAAAGTTGTCCTCTGACCCCCACACGTGACCCACAAACTTCTGCCTGAATTATTATTAATAATCAATACAAATAAATAAGTTGGAGAGCATTGAAAAAGACACCTGAGATCAACCTCATGTACATGCTTGCACACAGAGAAAGAGAGAGAGAGAGAGAGAGAGAGAGAGAGAGAGAGAGAGAAGGCGAATCTACATTCCAACAAAAGACAATTAGTATGAACCTTCAGCCTTGTGGGGGTGAGGACCGCTCAGAAAGACATTTTCATTTTTCTGCGGGGGGCAAGGTGCCACCTGTGCTTATAGGCGTTTCTTCCTCCCTCTTTATATATAGAAGAACCAGGAGGACTGGCATGATCCTGGGGGAGATGCTACATGCCTTTATCCTATTAGATACTCAATTTTTATAGCTTTGCAGAGAAAGAGAGACTGGGAAACCTGATCTAACAAACTCAATGATATCAAGCAGTTTTTGATTCCATCATTGACTTAGTTTGATCAAAACACGAAAATGGGGCTAGCAAGATCGTTGAGCAGGTAAAAGATGCTCGCTCTCAAGCCTGAAGACTTAGTTTAATCCCCACCACCTATGAGGTAGGAGATACTTCACTCTTCCAAGTCATCTTCTAATTCTTACCTTCACATGTGCACCACAGCATATGAGTGAACACACACACACACACACACACACACACACACACACACGCACGCACGCACGCACGCACGCACGCACGCGCACACACACACGCATACACACTTTATTATTTTAAAGTGAAGACAAACTTGCTAATTTCATTAGACAGTGGTCAACTCTCCCCCTAAGTTAACAGGCAACATTTTGTATGAATTCATTGTAGTAAACATTACCAATTCATAGAGCTCTCTTGCCCTTATTTAATTTGCTGATCTATAAATCATGCAAGTCTATTTTCAGAAAAAGAAGTATCCTTTTAAAATAAACCATTGAATAAATGTTTTTAGAGATGCATTTATAAATTCATTAAATATTAAAATCCAATCAAACACAATCTGGTTTTTTTTGTTTTGTTTTTTGTTTTTTTTTTTTTGCTTTGTTTTATCCTATTACATCACACAAATGCACATGACCTAAATTTCTTTCACACTGCATACTTTCCAAAGCCATGCTCAATACTTTGGAGGGTATGTCAGTGATGTGTTATCCCCGGCTCTTCTTTTCCCATGAAAACTACCCTGGACACTGCTGAGGTGCAGCACTGAGGAACAGTACAGTCACTAGGTAGGAGAGCACCATAACAGCTGTCAGGTCAGCACAGATGTTCATAGACATTTACTAGCAGAAGGCACTGAGACTTAGAAGTGCTATGTCACCACGCTGTAACCTAGCACACTCTGTTTGTAGGGTCAGTATTAATACTGACCCAAAATCCTCGTAACTTGAAAGCTGCTGTATCTGCAGACATATGACTTGACTAGTACAGCGAACGCCAAGAGCTGGTGGTTGATCAGCTCTAGACATGCTACCCACTGTTCCTGAGCATCTCAGGAAAATACTGGTCCATGAGCCACATTTTCAGAAAAAAACAAACATACAGAATCCTACCTGAATCAAGATCCCCATTCCCATTTGCTGGGCCAGTTTGCTTTTCCAATGGTGAGGATGAGTTTTGCATCTTGGAAACTGGGAAACGTCTCTCCATGCTGACGAGTGTTGGGTCCTCTTCTCTTAGTTCATCCTACGGCAAGTTACCTAAGGGCCATCAAAAACAGAAGATCGGAGGACTTCAATAGGATTCAAAATATCAACTCATTTAGCTCTCCTAACGTACCACAACCCTAGCAGTGTGGCCACCAACTCATCGTCACATTTCAGAAGCAAGGTAGTGCAGTTGCCGACTGGAAACACCAGGAATGAGGCCGAACGGTGGGACATCACATCTCCACACAGCATCAAGAGCAAAGGTCACAGCACAGCAAAACTAGCTATTGTCTAGAGGTCATTAGCACCACTAACATGGACACAATTTTCACCAACAAATACAATCTAAGTGCCAATCCACCAGGCTGACATCAGACAGCTAGAGAGCCATCTCTCCCTCGATGCTGTGATGTTACAAACTCACCTCAGCCCCAGCCCTCCACATGCATTCCTGACTCTGTAAGAAGTCATCCTGTCTCACAGTGAGTTGGGACTGAGAGCAGTTCTATAAGCCTTGCCACATTGGTTTGCTTATTTTCACAAGTTAGAAATGGGTAAGAATTTCCCCCATCATACTATAGCTCTGCCATTCCTCACTTACATTCTGCTATGTCTGGGAAGAGAAAGAGGTAAAACCACAGACAGGTCCCATAGAATCCTACAACATAGTTCATTATGCCAGAGACCATGAGATACCAGGAGCAATGTTTAATAAGACCAGCATGCTCAGCTCTGGTAGATAGCACAGTCATGGAGCTATCTCCTGTCATGGAGTCTGTCTCCTGGGTACTGGAATCAAAGGGCACCCCCTCACTCCACCTCCCACCTCCCCACCCCCCTACTGCATTTTTAAATCTTTTTTTCATTTGGGGCTAAAGGATGTGACTCAGTTGGGAGATTGCTTGCCTAGAGTGCATGAAGTTCTAGGTTTGATCTCAGTACCATATAAGCCAGAAGTGATGGTGCACACCTGGAATCCCAGCACTCAGGACTTGTGAGGAAAAGTAGGAGGATCAGAAACTCAAGGTCATCCTTGGCTTCATAGCAAGTTCAAGGCCAGCCTGGGACACATGTGTCCTCTCTAAAAAATTTTTAATTTATATGTGCTTACATATTGTATTACATATAAATTTTAAAAATTATATATATATCTAATTTGTATATTTTCACATGTAGATAAAAACTAAAGCAAGCTAAAGGCAAAACTAGAAAGAATATAGTACATGTACGTCTAACAGTAGAATAATGTGTAGCTCACATGTTAATAAGTGGTCCAAGAATATCACCTCCTTAACACACACACACACACACACACACACACACACACACACGCACGTATACCTACCTCTAGTGTTACTAAGTTTCCTTTCCTAGAAAACCGTTAAATCTCTGATCAGCTGTAGGTTCATAAAAGAGTATAGATCTGGGAAATGAAGGGGGAGTGCATCTGGAGGAGGGGAGGTGGGAGGAGCTGGGAGGAGTAGAGGAGGGGGGAAACTGTGATCCAGATGTATTGTATAAGAGAAGAATCTATTTTCAACAAAAAATAAGAGAATAAAAACCATAATTATTTGATACATATGTGTGTGTGCATGTGTATATGCACGTATAAATGGAGTGTGAATTCTTTGTGCAATGGCAAGAAAGTGTGAAAACAGCTCCAGTCACCAGGAAGAGGCTACAAAGTGCCAGGCACCCAGAACTAAAATTTAATTGTATGCGTATTTATTTATCCACCTGTTGCATCAAAAAAACACCAAACACTGTTGGAAGGAGCCCAGGCTATTTCTCAATTAAAGTACAAAGGACGAAAATGCTTGCTTTAGACTAGAAAGTATAAGACCACCTGAAGTGGTTCATTAAACAGTCATCTGAGCGTCTTGCTCATGAATGAGCGAGAAGGTGACAAGTAAAGACACAAGGCACCTCCCAACGACTGGATTATCTTTCTTCATTCAAAATTCTCCAAGCACAGAGGCTTATGTTTTATGAAGCAAGCATAAGGATGCATGACCAAGATGTTGATGATACAAAAAGAAAGAACAACAATTAAATCGAAGGCTGGGGAGATGGCTTGGCTGCTAAAGCATTTGCTATGTAAGCCTGAGGACTGGAGTTCGGATCTCCAGAACCACCATAAACGCTGGGTGGGAACGGCAGCCTGTCCATAATCCCAAGCCATGGAAGTGGAGAAGGGAACCCAGAGCAAGCTGGCTGGCAAAATGAGCCAGCTTGCAGACCTCCGGGCTTATCTGAGAGACCTTGACTCGATGAATAAGGTGGAGAAGGACTGAGTGGGATTCCTGACAACTTTGGGCCTCCACTTTCTTGATACCCGCCGTGAAGCTATGAGCCAGAATGAAACTTCCTTCTGTTTGTTTTTGTTTTGCTTGAGTGTTTTGTCACAGCAATGGAAAGCTCACTGACAGAGGGGCTGACTAAAAACAGGAAGGTGCAGGCAACGGTTACAGGGTAAAACTAAAGTACCTGAGAAGGAATAAAGAAAGCAAGCGTAATCAACAGAACACAGAAGAAATAATCCTAGCAAAACACAATCTTTTCACAGCATGTAGCCACTGAGGCTAGAATAAATCACTACACAGCCAGCTCTCAGCCAATAATGTAGCCTATGGAAATAGTTCTGGGGGAAACCTATTAAATATAAGAATGGCACACTACTTCACAGAAATTTCTGTTTACCTTCATTTTTTAAAGTCTATTTTACTTTAAATGGGATGGGAGGTCGAGTCTTACTGGTGAAAACTGATTAATCCATTAAGCTCAGCAAAATAAAGATGGAGTATTTTAAGCTGGAAATTAGCTTGCTGCTCCAGTGTTCCTTAGCATGTGGGAGGCCCTGGGTTCCACCCCGACTCTCCACAAAAACAAAAATAAAAGACACACACAGGCACATGCACACATGCACACACGCATGCACACTCGAGCACAAGAACTCATGCACGCACTCACTCACATAAAGATGTTTTGCTTGAGTTTTTGTTTGTTGTTACTTTTTACACAGGATCTCATAGAGCCCAGATAGGCCTCAAATTCTCTATGTAGCTAAGTCCGGCTCTGAACTCCTGATCTTCTGGCCTCCAGGCACCAAATGCTAGGATTATAGACATGTTGGCTAGTAACAGGATATTTTTAAAACCAAATCCTTTTCCTAACAACAATACTCTCACCTCCAACCCACAAAAAGAGCTATTTTTATAAGTAAGCATATTTCCTTTTCAGTGTGCATGTGGCTGTATGTGTGTGTGTGTGTGTGTGTGTGTGTGTGTGAGAGAGAGAGAGAGAGAGAGAGAGAGAGAGAGAGAGAGAATGTGTGCATGTGTATGTGTGAGTGTGTATGTATGCCTTCATCTTTAAATCCTCCACTAAGCTCCCCTCCCATCCTTTTTTACTTCTATTTTTAAATAAACTCTATAATTTCAAAACCAAAGTTCAAAGTGTCTATTTAAACGTGGCAGAATTCTTTCTTCCAAAGACATACAAAGAAAGTTCGTCAAGCTGTGCTCTAAAGGGGAATTTCCTTTTCTTACGATAAACCGGGGCATGACAATTGGCTCCTCTTACCTCCAAAGCAGAGGAGCCACCATGGAACTACAGCATGGGAACTTTCTGCAGAAGTCTCCTTGGCCTTGTGAAAAGAACCATTAACTTGAATATGGAGTAACTAAGCCATTATGGAGCTGTGGGACATCAATGAACCTCTCTGTGCCTCAAATTTCTCATCAGTTAAATAAGAGTTTTGATTACGTGCAATCAAAGATCCCTTTCAACTCTAACAGGCTGAGGAGCTATGATGCCTCTTCAGTATTAATTGTGCATTTTCTCCATCAGACTATCATTTTATCTGAACCACATTTAATACAATAAACCTTCTCCCCCTCTTAGCAGATTATTCCTTTTTCCTTTGTTTGGGGTGTACTTACAGAATACAACTAATTCTAGCATGAGTTAAGCAGAGCTTTGTCAGGGAGAAAACGAGTCTAGAAGAACACTCATTGGATGGTATTAGAAAACTCTAAAATCGGGATGGAATTACCGATTTTGAATGTCAACACCATCCAAAGGAACTTTCTATACCTGCCTGGTGAAATGGTACCCCCCAGTAACATGTGGCTACTGGCACACGAAACCTAGCTAGTATAATTAAGGATCTGGATTTCAATTTCAGAATCTGGGTATTGGGGAAGGAAGATTTGAGACGGAGTCTCAGGTAGCTCAGGTTAGTCACAAACTCTCTATATAGTCAAGAATGACACTCGAATTCATGAATCTACTTCCTTCACCGTATAAGTACTGAGATTATGGGTGTGTTCCACAGGGCCTCGTTAAAGCAAATTGATATTTAAATATCTGGAGTTGGGGAGATAGCTAAGCTAATCAACTGCTTGCCTTACAAGCATGAAGATCTGCTAGTGAGTAATCCCCAGACCAGAAGGTATTTAAAGGAAAAGCCAGGCAGGGGACACTCACACAATCCCAGCTCTGCAGAGGCTGAGACAAGCAGACCCCTGGGGCCCGCAGGCCTACTGCGTGAGTTCTTGGAGAGGGAGACCTTTTCTAAAAAAACAAAACAAGACTGGGGCCAAGGTGGGCAGGTCTTCCCAGGGGTGGCTGGTGCCCAGGGACGGGATCTAGGGTGAGCGCGGGCACTCACCTTTGTCCAGAAGGGAAGTCCGGGGCAGGATGGGAGCTGGGGGCTGGTCTCTAAGTTTCAGGAAGTGGCGGGGGTCTCCGGGTATGATGGACTTGGGGGCAGGGCTTTGAGACTGCAGGGTCTGCAGGGGATCGTGGAGAAGGGGGGCCTTCTAGTTGTGGAACAAGGATGACTGGACGGCCACTCACAACACCAGGGAGGCTACCTGGAAAACAGGACCCCAAGAAAGACACGGGGATC
>CABHPH010138564.1:33087-47119 GCA_902168325.1 Peromyscus nudipes | reverse complement strand
AATATGTCTAAAATTTGTCTCCTTCATAAACTTAAAAATTCTTCTGAGCTCCAGGGAGTCAGCTTGGGCCCACCAGGACAGGTCAGATCCACTTCAGCTTGTTGGGTCCAAGCTGTCAGATCCAAGCAGTGCTGGACAATTCCACAGGGCTCAAAACAGCAGCAAAGACACTCATCTACCTCAACATCTGGCTACCTCAAGAAAAGCCCCTCCCCACCCCCCAAAAGAATTAACCAATGCCCACCAAGTCAGCTGGAAGCAGTTCTGAGAGACACAGCACCCCCGTTCCTGTTCACTCACCACCCCTAACCCCTTACTTTTTACAATAACAAAAAGGGTGGAATGTTATTATTCCTAGCTACTTCTGGAGTCACATGATTGCACATGCACTGTCAGCAGCAAAATGCTTAGTCACTCCAGGGCCTTATGTCCTATGTAATCCGTGTGCAGCATGGTCACATAATCTGCATGCAGCATGATCACACAATCTATGCGCATGCATTGCATTGCTACATAAGCCCACATATGCATGCGTGAGGTAACCTATAAAAAGCAGGCTCTACCCACTCCCTGCTCTCTCTCTCTCTCCCTCTCACCATAGGTAGCACGCACCTCTCTCTCTCTCTCTCTCTCTCTCTCTCTCTCTCTCTCTCTCTCTCTCTCTCCCATCCCCCCCACACCTTTCTTTTCAGTAGGCCTACTCACCTCCACCCTTTCCCTTCCCTAATAAAAACTCTTATAGTGGGTTTCATTGTACCTTGTGTTTTCTTGCACCCAGTAAATAATGCTGACAAATAAATAACATATATGCTCCTGGTTCACCACTGAGGCATCCTTTAAAAACAGCCCTGCCTTATACAGAATTATTATTGTCACTGAATAGCATTCATTCAAGATCTTCACAAGTCAATTCAAACACTAAGACCCTAATTCCCATACCTACATTGTTTTTGGTATGGAAAACAGATATCAACAATAATGCAACTATAAAACTAAATGGTTGGTGTGGTGGTTTGAAAAAAAATGGCCCCCAAAGGGAGTGGCACTGTTAGGAAGTGTGGCCTTGTTGGAGGAAGTGTGTTATTGTGGGGGCAGTTTTTGAGGTCTCTTTTGCTCAAGTTTCCCTCACTATGACAATTGACTTCCTGTTGCCTGCAAGATGTAGGACTCTTAGCTTCTCCTGCAGCACCACATCTGCCTGCATGCTGCCATGCTCCCCACCATGATGATAATGGACTGAACCTCTGAACTGTAAGTGAGCCATCCAATTAAATCCTTTCCTTATAAGAGTTACCATGGTCATAGTGTCTCTTCACAGCAACAGGAAATCTAAGACAGAAGTTGGTACCAGGGACTGGGGTATTGCTATGATAGGCCTGACCGTGATATTGTTTGGAGTAATATGGACTTTGGTACTTTGGGTTAGGAAAGCAGTAAAATGCTTTAAGGGCCGATTAATGGGCCATACTAGTAAAAGCATGGAAGAGAGTGGTGCTGAGTGTGATTTGATGAACTGTCCAGGCTGGATCAAAAAGTTACAAATTAGGAGAATTTTAATATGTTGTGTAGAGATCATTCTTGTAATATTTTGGTGAAGAAAGTGGTTGCCTTTTGCCCTTGTCTGAAGAGTCTGCCTGAGGCTAAAGTGAAGAGTTTTGGATTAATTCCATTGACAGAAGAAATCTCAAAACAGCCTCGTATAGACTCTGTCGTGTGGTTATTAGTAGTAACTCTAAGATACATAATGAAAAGAGCAAGCTCAGCAAGGAAAATATTTGAAGAGAAAAGGGGCACCTGAAAGTGGAATAAAGCTAAATCCGATGTTCAAGTAGATAAACAGATTAAGAAATGAAATAAAGGGAGTGGTAACCCTAGGACAAGATCCCACCCAGCTAAGTTTCCAATTTGTGAAAAGGAACTAAAAGAAAGCTTAGAGCCAGGTGTGGTGGGGCATGCCTTTAATCCCAGCACTGGGAAGGCAGAGGCTGGTGGATCTCTGAGTTTGAGGCCAGCCTGTCCTACAGAGCAAGTTTAGGTAGTAAGGGACAGAAAGCTGGTGAAGATGTAATTGAATGAGGGGGCCATGTTCCAGCCCCAGGAAGCAGCAGAAGTTGGCAGCTTCAGCCACATGGTTCTAGCTTTAGAGTTAAGGATAGAAGAAATAAATTATAGAAGTTGCCTCCCCACTAAGGACAGCCACTGAGGCCAGACATGTATCAGTGGTGTCCCTGAATGGAGGCCCAGAGACGCCATTGCAGAAAGCTGTGAAGGTGAAGCCTGGATTGCCTTGGAGACCTCAAGATGTTAGAGATGCCAGAGTCATGGGATAACTTCTGAGGAAAGCTGCTAACAGGGATTGGAAACAGCCCAAGAGAAAGAAGTGTGTTGCAGTCAACAAAGCTGAAAGGAGTTGGAGATGAGGAGAAAATTTTGACATCAGACATGGAGATGCAGAGTTTGGAGTTTGCCCAGCTGGTTTCATTCTTGCTTTGGTCCAATATTTCCTCACATGCTCCCTCCCCTACATTTTGGAATGGTAATGTATATCCTGTGTCATTATATGTTGGAAGTATGTGATCTGCTTTTTTATTTTTTTATTTTATTGCAGATTACAGTTAAGATATTGCATGAATCTCAATAGAGACTTTGAACTTTGAACGTTTAAATATTGTTGAGACTGTGATAGACTATGGGAACTTTTGAAGTTGGACTAAATGCATTTTTGCATTATGATATGGCTATAAGTCTTTGGGGGCCAGAATGTGGTGGTTTGAAAGAAAATGGCCCCCAAAGGGAGTGGCACTATTAGGAGTGTGGCCTTGTTGGAGGAAGTGTGTCGCTGTGGGGGTGGTCTTGAAGGCCTCTTTTGCTCATGCTTCCCTCAGTGTGACAGTCGACTTCTTGTTGCCTGCAAGATGTAGGACTCTCAGCTTCTCCTGCCTGCATGCCACCATGCTCCTCACCATGATGATAATGGACTGAACCTTTGAAACTGTAAGCAGGCCACCTCAATTAAATGCTTTCTTCATAAGGATTGCGGTGGTCACGGTGTCTCTTCACAGCAATAGGAAACCCTAACTAAGACAGTGGGTCATCTCCTAAATCAGGCATGGTGAATTCAGTAGAAAAGCAGGGCAGGGCAAGAAATACAAGGTATTCTCCCTAAGTTCCCTTTTTAATATTGCTTTTATTTGCAGGAACCTCTGTGGACTTTTTTGAATTTATGTGAAAACAGCAGATGTCTATATTATAATAATAAGACAATCTAAAAAGGTAAAAGTACATGTGGGAGCAAGAATGAGAATGTGGCATTACAAAGCATAAAGTTTACAAATCAGAATTGTTTCACTTTTATATTTTTATACTTATCCTGCCAGAAAGCTGAGAAGCAATAAACTTTTAAAATGTTATCTCTTGCACGGGTCAAGTTGGAACAGTAGTCTGTCACCTCCTCATGACCATTATTCACTTACTGTCTGTCTCTGCCTTTGTCCTACAGTCGCCAAGTTGAGCGGTTAGAGCAGAGACAGCGCAGGAAACGAAGCTGAAAGAACTTCCTCGCCCTTTGCAGAAAAAAATTCAACCTCTATTTAATCTTCCCAAGGGAATTTGCAGTATTCAGAAACTAGATTCCATGTTCATGTCAAATACAATCTTCAGTGATTTTTGCAATGAATAAAACTCATCTACTTGTGTTTGGTGTGGCGGGGACTGTCATGTAGATGTGTGTGCACTTGAATATGTGGCCCCAAGTTCTGTGGTGCTCTAAAGGGCACCTGCTGTGAGAGCTTCCCGACTAGCCGGAGGTCTGTGTGTTGTGTCAGCTGAGGGACCACAGTGGGAAGATACCCTCTGGGACCAGGAGAAAGAAGTTGGAGTCTCAGTGATACCACCTTGGACAGGTCATTCAACCTCCATTTCCTCAACGTCAGGATGAGGGTTCTCAGGCCTCCTTTCAGGGTTGTGCAAATCAGATGAAATTACCCCTGTGGGAATCCTTTGTTACCCCGTGGATTACACCACACACTCAGTGTCCCAAGGCTTTTAATGAAAACGGCATCTAGAACAAGGTTATTGCAGTCAACTGATGCTTGCAGGCCTCCAAAACCATCACCAGGAACTTTCTACGTGGCATCCAAGCACCATGGCAAAGAAAACATCACTTTGAATTAAGAAACCTTGAGACCAAGGATCAACACATGAGGTGCTCTAGTCCAAGTCCGAGTGCGTGGAGTGATTTCCAAGCAATCCTCATAGATGACAGTCTTCCCTCCCACACTGGTGGTCCATCCTGCGGCGTCTGCAGCAGCCCCTTCCTCCTTCCGCTGTGACTCACACCTGCCTCTCTTCCCTCCTTTCTCTCCACTGTCTCCTTTATCCTACCCCAGTCCTCTTTGATCCCTCACTCATTTCTAATTCTGAAAGCCCTTTGAGGAAGGGGGAGGGGAGGAAAACAAAAGGTTAATTTTCTCCAGCCTGCCCAGGCCGACTTAATGTAACAGAAGGCAGCAAATTGTATTGATTTAGTGACATGCAACTGTCCAGAAAGAGCCATTTATACATTATTCAGGACAAACACTGTCATAATGGACAAACAGCAGCAGCATCTGGGATGTTAATGTCTACAAATAAGATTATTCTTTGAAAGGATTAGGATGAAGCATTTTGTGTAATTAGATTTCTCCGTTTCAGGAATGAATTGCCTTTTAGCAGTAAAAGCCGTCACTGAGGGAGCCATTAGCTCCTTATAACTGAATTAAATGCATAATTAGTGACATGATCACATTAGGATTTGTTTCATTTTTAACTAATCTGAGGAGGGAGGGACCAAGGGAGAGTTGGGGAGAGGAGGCGGAGCCATTTCCAGGTCACTGCGGGCCTTCCTCAGCTGGGATAGGCCTCAGCTGGTGTGCTGAAGTTGGTAAAAGTCAGGCGTGTGTGAATCAGAGCCCAGGCCTCGCCACAGCGACGGCCAGGCTATTCATCACTGGGTGGTGGGTGACAGTGACTGATGGGCTAGGCCCGGGCCTGGCACTTCACCAGTGCAAGAATCATACGAGCCAGGGAGCAGAATGACAGCTGGAGCGCCGTGTCAAGTGGTGGAGAGACCAGAGCTATTAATAATGTGTGCCACATGATCTCAGCCGCGAGAAAACAATGATTTAGACATTGGTGAGAATAAAGATTTTACATTTAGTCCGGGGGTGACTCTTCTCCTTGGCACTTGCAGAATAAATTGCTATGCAATCAGCATGTGTGAAATCAGGCAATGCATGTATTAGGGATGGACTCATGAGGGAGGGGCACGAGTGGGGACGCTGAAATCCTTGCGTGGGCTCCGTGCTCCTAACGCTCTCTTCCTGGACTTCTGCAGATGCCTCAGGTAGCAGAGGGTAAAAGGATGATGAGAGAGCGTTTTCACTCACCTGCTCACTTGGTCGTTCACCCTTCCGTTTCCCCCTTTTGGGATCCACCATGGATGGCATGGGAGGACTGAGGAGTCTAGGGTGCGCTCTATCTCGTGGAACTTACCTGAACTGAAAGGGAGCTGGGACACCAAGTGTGTCTTGCTAAGAGGTTGACGTTCTCTCTACCTTAGGGACCTTTAATCTTGTTTCTTCGTCTGAGAACTAGGAGAAGCAGAGGCAAGAGTGGGGTTGGAAAGGAAGGTAGGCAATAAATGGCGTTTGCTCCTTGTTAAGTAAGGCCTGTGGCACTTTGGAGGTGAAGGACTCCCTCAACTTTATAGCGAAGGAGCTCCCTCCCAGTGTGGCCTGAACCAACTCATAAGGACTGGACATGGTTGAGTACCAGGTTCTTGATGGTTTGAAGTTTCTACCTGTAGTGATGAGGATTTCCCCAGTGAACACAGGAGTGAAGAATAATTGAGATGTCTCACTCCCTCAAAACCTCAGCACTCCTCCACTAACGTCGAGTAGAGGTTCACAATTACCAGGGTTTACTGGTATGGGGTCATCTTTGATAGAGTGCATTTTAAAGTCAGGAAATAAATTATAATTTAATGATCGAATGGATACTCTTGCAGAATTAACATCTTACCATCCATGCTCATGATGCATTGTTTCAGAATGAGTGAGTCATGATGATCAAAAATTGTCAAGAGACGTCAATGTCACTGGTAGCCATGATGGTTTGGTAAGATGTTCTTTGTGCCACCTAAGGGATGGTGAGAATTCACAAAGGTCTTGGTGACCTTTGCTGTACCATATGCAAAGTCACACCAAATCCCCTCAACTAAAGGCTCAGTAACAGAGAAGAGAGGAATTTATACTCTTCAAAGACATCATTTATAGGAGATTTTTACTTTCAGAACAGACTTTTGTGCATTGCCTGAAACCTTTGGAGCTTTCATAATGTTATGCCAGGGAAATGTATGTAAAAATTCACATATAACCTTTATATATTGGTGGGCATTAAGATTTCCTGTTCTTTGAGGCAAATATTGACCTTGACTTCACCTCGGTCAATATTTACCTCTCAGGTCAATAGATCTTGATGTTCACCTCAACAGAAGTCAATATCTACTTATTATCTCATTTCTATCTGCCAGGTGCCTGTGTGTAATCAGTAATGTGAATTTTCTCCCCTTATGCATTTTCTGAGGTTAAGATGGGATTAATTTGGGACCTTCTGCTTCCCGTTTGTTAAATGCGTTCTCCCCACAGGAGCTAATGGCAACCTGACGCAGAATATCAACTATGTATTTTTTCACTGTTTTCACTCCTCTAGGGTGAAAGCACTACCCGGGAAGCAGAAAATATTTTTAAATGAAAGCGTTCATTTATTCAACAAATATTTATTGTCCTTCATATCTCTGGCCACATGCATAGACCATAACACAGACAGACAGACTTGATTCCTGCCCTCAGGAAGCTTCCTGGAACAACCTATACTGCCCAAACCTCTGCTTATCGAAGGAGGTAAAGTCGCCTACCCCAACATCACTAGTGCAGCACGAGTTGTTAGAATGTCTTATTAATAAAAACAAACCTGGAGCTAGGTATTGGGGTGAAATGCTGGAAGATCAGAGAAACAGAACAAGCCACAGCCACCTCACCTCGCCAGTTCCTCAGCTGGTCTTGTTTCCTCAGACTGGAAGCCTCTGTGTCCTCATCCAAATGGATCTCAGCTGAACTGCTGCTCAAAAGCCTAAAAGCTTAACAGGCTCTAGTTCCTGGTCCTCACGCCTTAAATACTTTTCTGCCTCCTGCCATTACTTCCTGGGATTAAAGGCTCTTGTTACCATGCCTGGCTATTTCCAGTGTGGCTTTGAACTCACAGAGATCCAGACAGATCTCTGCCTCTGGAATGCTGGGATTAAAGATGTGTGTGCCACCATTTTCTGGCCTCTATGTCTGTCTAGTGACTGTTCTGTTCTCTGACCCCAGATAAATTTATTAGGGTGCATGATATATTGGGGAACACAATATATCACCACACACTAGAACAGTTGGTTTGTTTGCTTTTTATTTGGTTTGAGGAGGAAGATGTAATTCTTAACAAAGAATAACTATTATATATGCAAGGTTGTTCCGGCGAGCAGGTTCTTGGGGTACAGGCACGTTGGTTTGTTGTTTTGTCTGACTTCTGTGGTGTGAATACTCCCATGGCTAATTCCAAGCCACAGGTGTGCCATCACTTCCAGGGCACTGGAAAGAGCCAGCCACCTCCAGCACGCTATCACTACTTCCTTTTTGTAGCTGGAGTTTTCTCCAGTCCTGCCTGGTCCACAGTCAGGACAAATCTCTCTCACCCGCCAGTCCCACAGCCACTTTGACGCAACCAAGTAAACACATAGAGGCTTATATTGTTTAAACTGTTTGGCCTAATGGCTCAGGCTTCTTGCTATCTAGTTCTTACATCTTAAATTAATCCATTTCTATAAATCTATACCTTGCCACGTGGCGGGATGATTTATGTCACTTAGGTGAAGAAGGGATGCCTCTGGGTTCTTCTTGGCCAAGTCCATCGCTGCTGTCCCTTTTTGTCATTTCTTCCCCGTGCCCACTTCTGTGTTTTGATGGTAGTGGTGGGGGTTTCGTTGGTCTGTTCGTTTTTGAGAAAGGGGCCTCATTATGTGCTCTGGCTGTCCTGGAACTGACTCTGTAGACCAGGCTGGCCTCACACTCACAGAGATCCACCCGCCTCTGCCTCCCGAGTGCTGGGGATAAAGCTGCCGCCACAACACCTGGCTGTGCACACCCTGTCGTCCCCACTTTATAAAACATAGCTGTGTGCTCCTGTGCTTGTAGATGTGACACACTGAGATAGATATGACATTGCCGACACCATGGTCATCACATGTATGACCATCACTGTGGTGACTGCGTCTGTGGTGTCTGTGGTGACTGTGACTGTGGTGACTGTGTCTGTGGTGACTGTGGTGACTGTGGTGACTGTGACTGTGGTGACTGTGGTTACTGTGACTGTGGTGACGGCGACTGTGGTGACGGTAGCATTGATGGACAGAGTGAATGGAAAACAACTTCAGACAGGCTATGCCTTTTCTAATATTTATTTTTGTGTGTGTGAGTGTGTGTGTGTGTGTGTGTGTGCCTGTGTGTGTAGAAGCCCATGGAGGTTAGAGAGGGGCTTCAGATCCCTTGGAGCTGGAGCCACCCACTGTGAGTACTGAGGTCCAAACCTGGGTCCTCTGATAGAGCAATGTGTGCTCGTAACCTCTCAGGCATCACTGCCAACCCAACTGTGAGGGTTTCAACTTTTGTAACTTATTTATCTAGTAAGCTCCATCGTAATTCACATACTGTCAGTAACAGATTTGTTGACAAGATAGCTCAAACTACTACTTTGAATTTAAAAAAAAAAATCTGTTGACTTTCTCCATGATACCTCTGGACAGTGTTGTAATGAAGTCCCGGAGTGTGGGCAGGGGTGAGCTATGCCAAGATTGCCAGGTGGATAGATGTCTGAGTGCCAGGCCTGGACCTTGTCAAGTACAAAACTTCCCTGTAGATCGACCTGGGAGTCCCGTGATTTGAGGGAAGAGCAGACTTATTTTTCCAAAATGTTCAGACTGGGCATCTGCTTACTTCCCTGTCACCGCAGACAAGCTCCTTAGCCTATTTGAGCTGCCATAAACTGCCATGTCTTCATCAGTAGAACAGGAATATCAATGCGCATAATATCTCTGTCATGAAGAGTAAAATACCAAAAATCGCCTAATAGTCCTGGATAGATACAGGAACATGCTAGATTTTATTTCATCCACTCTGCCCATCACTACTACAAATGTCACACATATAGTGATTGTATGATGGCAATACTATGTGTATTTTAATGCGCCACACATCCAGGCATACACACACATATGCACACATCATATACATGTGCACACAAACAACACCTTTTATAAATTAGGGACTGAAAATCTGAGTGTGACGGAGAAACACTAATGAAATCGACCACAGTGGTGAAGATGGTGACTGAGTAGCGGTGGCTCTCACACGTTGGTCCCCAGTAGTCCCCAGCAGACTGAGCAGGCTCATCACTCGGGTAAAATGTACTCAAATGTTATCTCAATGGATAATCATTGGAATATCACAAAAATTCAAATTCTTGTAAGAAATACTTAATTCTATTGTCCTGTGAAAAAATGAGAACAATAGTGCTTTCTCTAGATAAAGGCCTACTTTAAAATTTGAGTTTTTAGGAAACAGTCCAGAAACAACTTCTCAGGTGGCCAGAATGTCCAAAGTGAACACCAGCCACACAATGAGATAGGAAGCGTTTTTCATTCTAGCGTTTCCTAAAGAGGAAAGACAATCACCAGAAGGTAAATCCTATGAACAAAACTTAAATTCATTTTAAACACCATAACTTATCTTGCCAGAAATAAGTCTCCTGCCAAGGTCGATTGACTTTGAATGTCTGTCTAATGTTATTAAGTCAATAACAATCCCCAATCCAAACCTGTAAACGGCGTCCCTTCCATTGACTGAGAGGCCCTTTCTCCTCACTGACCTCAACACCCGCAGCAGTGGACGTATTACAAAAGCTGTTTTGACCCACATCCTGCTGGAGGCTGAAGTGGAGTGTGTTCCTTCAGGAAAGATTCCTAATACCGCAGACCAGCTGTTCTCACATCATGCCTGCCTCATTCACCTGTAGAGATAAGTGACGGTCGCCATAGTTCCCAGCAGCCGCCCAACTGTCCTGTTACTTTATGTTCCCTCCAAGATGTACAACATAGATTTCAGTCCAAAGAAAAAGAGCTTCCAGTGGGCAACGGCACTCATTTCCCATGGAGTGTGCAATCTGACACTGTTAAAATGGTGATCATTTCAGTTTTAAACTGACTGTGACGAAAATCAATAGCTCTCTTTCACCTCTGAAAAACTGGGTTCAGATCTGAATTTGCTCTCCAGTGAAATCAATTTGGTGGCCTCTTAACCCAGTGTCTGGGAACCACTGGTCCCCATCACACAATCACCCTGTTGCTTTTATTCAGCCTGGTTGCCTTTACTCGGGAGAGATGAGGGATCATAGGTGAGAAAGGACCTGAGATGGGGCCAAGAATGAAAGTTGACTAGGAGAAGCCTGACAGCCACCAGCCGACCCTGTGGCTTTCCGCCAAGAGGGAATCTGACGGCCGCAGAGGGAAAAACGGAGTCCCTGCCAGACACTTGTCTCTGGAGAGAATCTTTCTCTTCCGGCTAATCCTGGCTGTGCTACCCATTCATTCCCTTTTTCTTTTATAATTAAACTTTAGACTTAAAATTCACAATGAAAGGTAAGACCAAGTTGTGAAATGAGGGGAAAAAATTCAATATCTATCAACATTACTTGAGATGTTAAGTCCTAAGGAAGGAAAAACTTAAAACATACTCAAAACTCCCAATTTTAACCAGTTCTCATGACAAAAATATTCCCAGGTTTTTGGTATTGCCACCCTGACAGTCTTTTAAAAGGAATTATATGTGTACCTATACTCTGTATATGTAGAAACTGAGAGAAAAAGAATGATTGATTTCTGCCAAGATTATCACCCTCTATTGTCAAGGCTGAATGTGTAGATAGTCTCCTTAGGATTTATTTTTATCATTTTTAATTATGCATGTGTGCATGTCCATGTGTGGGTACAGGCATGTGTAACACAAATCTTATTAGGTCTTACTAATAAAAAAAAAATCCAGAGCCAGATATTGGAGTGAAAGCTGAAAGATCAGAGGAATAGAACAAGCCATCCACAAGTTCTTACCACTAGGAAATCCTCAGCCCAAGAGAGCTACTTCTTGTATACTCATGCCTATATACCTTTCTGTGCCCTGACATCTTACTTCCTCTCTCCACCCAGCTACATTATTTCCTCTTTCCTCCCAGCTCTTCACTTCCTGTCTGTCTGTACAGTCCTCCAGACCTTTATGGTTAACTCGCACTGTGATTAGAGCTGTGTGCCACCACTGCCTGACCTCTATGTTTAATCTAGTGGCTGTCTCTGTCCTCTGATCCCCAGATAAGTTTATTAGGGCACACAATATATTATTGGGGTACACAATGTATTGCTACAGGCATGTGAGAACAGGTGCCTAAGAGACCACAGGAATCAGATCCCCTGGAGCTGGAGTTAATGGTCATGAGGTACCTGACATGGGTGCTGAGAGCAGAATTTCCATCCCAGCCATGCGTGTACAAGCTCCTAACTGCTGCCCGTTTCTCTAGACCCTGGCATATAGATGCTTCCAATATTACCACTCTTTAAAATTTTTCATTCCCAGTTCTTTTGAAATTTTAGGAATTTGGCTTTCAGGACTGTATAAAGTTTAACTTTATATACAAAATTATGTTCTGGCTCCGTAGTCAACAATGAAGCCAGCAAGAGGTAACTTGGCTATGTAAAAACAAGGGAATGTGGGCTGGAAGGTACAGGCTTAAATTCCACACGTTTGAGGTTCTTTACTCATTAAACTCCACACGTTTGAGGTTCTTTATTCACTCCATGAAAATACATGTGATCCCTTCCCTTAAAGCTGCAAAATCACAACCAAACTAGCTTTTGGACGTTTCTATTTAAGGTTTTGATTTGTTTTGTTTTATAATTTAAGAAGAAATTTTGAAATTCGAGCATAATGATATGATTTCCCCTTTTCCTTTCCTCCCCCCAAGCCCTTGCATGCACTTCTCCCAGGGATTTTTAACACATTTTTAAACGTTTCTGGGCAAATTTATTTAATTTAAGCATATTATTTACTTATTCACTACAATCATGTTACTTCTAAATATACACATCCATTGAGGATCTATAGTTACTAAAATTCCATTTCGTTCCTTTGACTTATGAGTCCCATGTTCTGGCCTATGTTACGTGCCCAATTTCCCTGTTCTATTTTCTTCTTTTTTTTAATCTTTCTTTTTTATTTTTTTTTCAGCTAGCATACAAAGTAACCGTCTTCCTTACAGCCTTTTCATACATACTTCTCTGGACTTCAACCATCACTGACAGAGAATGCATTTTACTGCCTCTAACTCCCCCAAGGCACTTTCTTGCCCCAGAGCATTCCTAAGAGCTCTTCCCTGTGGCTCCCCGTCCTTCCCCTGTTTACTGGATTAATACCCATTTTTTTCTCTTGTCTTCTTTTAAGCTTTTACTAATAATTTTCATATGTTTTTAGGTATGCAACCATCCCCAGTGCTTCAGAACATCTCAATCCTTCTCAAACACTCTTCATAGGAAGCGTCGCTTCTCCTCCTCCCAGACCATGCAGCCAGGAAGCCGCCTCATCTGCCTTTTCCAAGTGTTTTTCTACAAGCAGTGTCCCACAGAAAATGCCCAGCTGTGCTGGTCACTCCTTGTCAACTTGACACAAGCTAGAGTTGCTTGGGAGGAGGGAACCCCAACTGAGAACTGCCTCCATCAGATAGGACTATAGGCAAGTCTATAGGGCATTTTCTTAATTAATGGTTGATGTAGGAGGGCTCAGCCCACTGTGGGTGGTGCCATCCCTGGGCTGGTGGTCCTGGGTGGTATAAGAAAACAGTCTGAGCAAGCCATGGGAAGCAAGCCGGTAAGCAGCACCCCTCCATGCATCACTTCCTGCCCCCAGATTCCTGCCCTGCTTGAGTTCCTGCCCTGAGTTTGATTAGGGTATGTAAGTCAAATAAACCCTTTCCTTTCCAATTGCTTCTGGTCATGATGTTTGATCACAGCAGTAGAAAGCAAACTAGGACAGAGTTCAGCCTCTTCCACTTAGCATCATTTGGCTCATATGTGGTATAGCATGGTTCAGAATTGGTTTCTTTTCATTGCTATATAAAATATGTAGTTCATACACTTTGGCAATGTATTATCCAGTTGCTAGACATTTGTATTGTTTCCATGTGGAATATTGTTTTAAAATGCTGCCATGGATATTCATGTGAAAAGCTGCATGAATATATATTTTTATATCTCTTGAGTAGACATGTAGAGTAGAAAAATGGGCTTCATGATATATGTGTGTTTAACTTCTCAGTACACTAGCCCAGTATTTTTCAAAATGGCTCTAACTAGCAGTGTGGGAGTTCCTATGCCCCAAATCCTCCCAACACTCACCATATCTTTCTTTAACTATGGCCACACTGTTGGATGTCATGTGGCACCACACAGTTTTGATTTATAATGATCATGAGAAATATATTCATTCTGGATATATTTCAAGCTATTGCCATTTTCCCTCTTTGCTTCAGAACTGCTGTTTGGAAGCATCCAAAGAATCTACTGAAGTCAGTGTATCATTTGTACAGATACTGGTTGGCTCTCACCTCTTAGCATTTCTGGGGTCCTAGGTAAACCAAGCTACCAGCACTGAGCTCTGCTGCCTTCGTCATAATCACAGGACAACACCCTGCTCTATAAACACAAAGTACTGGAGTTTTAATTAAAATACAATACCATTCGGCTTCTGTGTAGCACTTACCCAAGTTATGAAAGGGCAGCATCCTGCTTAAATCTAGTTCTCTCTCTCTCTCTCTCTCTCTCTCTCTCTCTCTCTCTCTCTCTCTCTCTCTCTCTCTC